>CABHPP010139445.1:0-32972 GCA_902168425.1 Peromyscus attwateri | reverse complement strand
ATGCCTACCCAGCATCAAGCAATCAGGTGAAGGAACAATGCCTCCTAGAGTAGGCTCCAGACAGGGTTAAGGAGGTTATGTCCCTGTGCTATTCTGGGGCAGTAATTTATGTCTTCCTGGAGCATGAGACTATTGAAAAGGCTCCACTAGGGTCCTGGGCAGGGCAGCTCAGCAAGGCCTGGCCTGGACCAGGTTCCCAAGGACAGTTGCAACAAGTCCAGCTCTTTCCATGCATCAGGTACTTACTATGCTCTAGCCACTGTACAAAATGGGTCAGAGGATGACCTCCAAACAATGCATCTAGAAAGGGTGGGAAAGCCCAAATCCCTGCACACACATAGTTAAACTAGTCCTATCTATACCACCCCTGCATCCCGGTAAGCTATCTCCACATTGTACAAGGAAAATAATCGGCAACCTTAAGAAACATACTAGACCAAGATATCACAAAGTCATTTGAGAATTATGCACCAAGGTTGTATTTTTTCAGATGTAATGATAGAGATAGATAAATGCACCAATGATGTGCAGTGAGTGTCAGACACTCCCCTCTGAACATTAAACCTCATTCATTAACTAATAGAAATTCAAAGGCAGGCATCAACAGCATTGATGAATAGGGATGCTTCCTCCCACCCAACATTTTCTATGTTCTATGTTTGGATGTTCAAAGGAAGGAAGAAGATACCCAAAAATGAACAAAAGTCCAGGGAATACCAAATGAAGGCTCAACCAGCAATGGAAATAATGTCATTGTATTAAAGGACTACTAAAATCAGGCGACATGGTCAAGGCCAGAGATGTCCCCTGCCCATTGCTAGGCTATAAACAACCATAAGGAGAGGCCAACAGGTAAATGTGGGATAAAAAGCTCTGCAGGAGGTTGAAGAAGATGCCAGTTTACAAGGCACCCAGGGGCTTCCTCTTTTGCACTCAGACTCTAACTTTAAAGAACTGATCTCACCATGGTTTTTAGAGTAGGAAGGGAATGGTTGTATAACTGTCCTGTGCTCTCAAGAAAAGTTTCATGAATGATTCATGTATCTGGTGCTATAAAGAGACATTTTCTTTGGCAAAGAAGAAAACATCCCAACAAGAGCATCATAGTATCCCAGTGACTATCTCCCCTTATTTCTGACAAAAAAAAAAAAAATCCCAGTGTCTAGAGTGCCCACTTTCATAGAAGTCATTTTGATACCTGGAAGCAGCAGATTTTTGTTTAGTTTGAGGTCAAGCCCTCCTTTTTTGTCCAGTGCACATTTCATTCTACTGAGGTGAAACAGGGAAGCAAGGCAATCTTGACTAGTCCTGGTTGTTCTCTATGGTTTACATCTGAAAGAAAGTCTCTGGTCACTGAGGGTGTGGTTTATTGTTGTTGTTGTTGTTGCTTGTTTGTTTTTTTGTCTTTTACCACAACCTGACTTGCATTTGGTTTGTATGCCCAAGGATACAGTTTTGGCAGCTAAAGATTCTTTTCCTTAGCCAATGTTTTGCCTCCTGTATTTGTTTGTTTGTTTGGTTGGTTTTTCAAGACAGAGTTCCTCTGTGTAGCCCTGGTTGTCCTGGAACTTTCTCTGTAAACCAGGCTGGCCTCGAACTCAGAGATTCACCTATCTCTGCCTCTCAAGTGTTGGGATTAAAGGCCATGAGCTACCACCACCAAACTATTTCCCTTGGACCTCCCATCAATCCTGAAAAGGCAGGCATTGTTATTATCACTGTTCCTGTTTTTAAATAGGCTTTGAGTGAGCAAATGTTTTCACAACCTGAAGCAGCAAATATAGTCCTGGCCTAAAGCTGTAGTCCTCAGACTCTGAGGGCTGGATAGCTGCTTGCATCATATTCCCTTCTGGATGCAGGTTTGGTAACTTTGCAGGCCTATTCTGCCTGGCCTGGTACTGAGGGGCATCCTCCAATAGCAGCAATGGGTTGTAAGGCATCTGCAGGACCACAGTCACATGCTTTATAAGGGTTCCTTTTGCATCTACACACCATCCCATCAAAATGGCTCCCTGGCTTCTGATACACCTGCTAAGGACATAAAAGCTACCCAAGAACTTCAGGAAGGGCATAGCAATAACACAAAACCTCCTGATAGGAGACTTTGTGTCTGCCTCTGCTCCCCTTCCTCCTTATACACTCACATATTTGCAGCTCTAAGTGACTGTTTTGTGCCACATGGAAGTAATCCTAACTATAGGCTCAAATATAGACCTTTGGAAGAGTAGAAGCTCAGGCTAGCAGAAAATGCCAGCCCTGTTGGATGCCTGGTGGCTTGGAATCTGTCTGGTCTTCTAGGTCCCCACAACAAGCAGTTGGCCAGCAAGGAAATACTTTACCTACTGCCACTAGATGGATCTGGTGACAGCAAAGGAAAAGAGCCGGGGTGTCAGGATGGGGCCACAAAACTCAACGTGGGGAATCAGGATGCATTTGTCTCTGTAAATCCCCATGTCAGTCTCTGTAAGTCCCTCATCTGAATCCCATCCCACCACTGGATATAGCCATTAGCATCTTATGTATTAGGAGGCCCTTATATGTAGCTAGAGTTTTCCTGCCTGGCCCACAGTCAGGACAAATCTCTCTCACCTGCCAGTCCCACAGCCGCTCAGACCCAACCAAGTAAACACAGAGACTTATATTGCTTACAAACTGTATGGCCGTGGCAGGCTTCTTGCTAACTGTTCTTATATCTTAAATTAATCCATTTCCATAAATCTATACCTTGCCATGTGGCATGTGGCTTACTGGCATCTTTACATGCTGCTTATCCTGGCGGCGGCTGGCTGTGTCTCCTTCCACCTTCCTGTTCTTTTCTCCTCTCTGTTAGTCCCACCTATACTTCCTGCCTAGCCACTGGCCAATCAGTGTTTTATTTATTGACCAATCAGAGCAACACATTTGCCATACAGAACATCCCACAGCACTTAAAGGCTTGGGCTTTTTCCCGTGCCTCTCGGTTTCCTTTTCTCTTTGTAGACTTAATGTGTGCCATGCCTCAATACACTCCATATGGAAAAATATGGGTAGAGTTGTTTTGAGTTCCATGGATGCTTTAATCTGTGTTGGTGGCCATAAGAAAATTCACAACAAAATCAATAGTGGTGAAATAATCCCGTAAGCCAAGACCCCAAGAGAGTCTCGTGTGAGGCAAGAGACATTCTGAAAATAGGAACATAGCTAGGTGGTAGAAAACTTGCCTGGAATGCACTAGACCCTGGGGTCAATTCCCATCACTGTAAAAGAAAAGAAGGGAAACAAGGAGAGGAAAACAATAAAGAGGATAGACAACTGGCTTGACAATAGCCATGCTTACAGACACAGAGGGGCCATTGCTGACCCCTTCCCCTAACAAATTATTTTGGGGAGAAAGTGCCACCCAAGAACCATTTAGCACAGTGTCTCAGAGGCCTCTCCAGCCAGGTGGGAGTCTTCTGTCTATAATTTTATTGTCTGGAGCCAGGGAGCAATTAGAGAAAACAAGCTGTTATTGCAAACCAGGAACTTTAAATGGATTATCTTTGTTTTTACAGTTTTATTGAGGTATAATTGACATACAATAAACCACACATATTTAAAGTATGCAATTTGATAAGGCCTGACATATGTATACATCCATAAAATTATCACCACAATCAAGATAACAAACATATCTATTTCCCCCCCAAATTTTCCTTGTACCCACCACATACTTGCCATCCCTGCTCCCTAGGCAACCAATGTCTGTTTTCTGTTGCTCTGAGTTTGTTTGCATTTCCTAACATTTTTCAGAGACATGGACTCTGGCCATATGGACTTCATATCATTGTATAGCCAAGCATCAAATGCAGGCAGTGTTTACCTGTCTACTTGTTGATGGGCATTTGGATTCTTGCCAGTTTTGCACAATCACAAATAAAGCTGCTGAGTGTTTTTATACTAGTCTTCCTGTGGACATGTTTTCATTTCTGTTGAATGGAATAGCTAGGTCAGGTAGTGGAGGTTTGCTCAAGAAACTACAATAAATTAAGTGACTGGTCTGTGCTGAAACCATCAGCACAGTCAACTTCGGGGCTTCAGTACCCTTATGCCCTCCATCTGCTTGCAGGAGCCTAGTACTGCCTGCCCTCCATCGGCTAAGGAGCCCTTAGTATGCATATACTCTCCAGAAGCTCTGGGGAGCCCAGCCCCTACAACCCCACCATGTCCAACTACTAGCTGATCATTTTCATCTCAGCAATTCTCACAGGAAGTGGTGCACCTTTGTGGTATCACTCTATCCTTTCCTAAGACACAAAGATTAACTAATTTTACTCGGATTGTATTTTTTTTCAATATTCAGTTAGATTTGACTATTTTGTCTTTATCTGGTGTGACCAAGTTCTCAGATTTGCAGAGCAAGTTCAGAATCATTTCCTCCACTGAGGCTTCCTGACTCCGTTAAGTAGATTTATTCATTCACTAATTGAGGGTCTTTCCACGTGTTTATTACCATCTGTGTATCTTCTGTCACTCCAAATCTTTTGCCCATTTTTAATTAGGTTATTTTTCTTTCATTCTGAGACTTAAAAAAAAAATCAGTGTCATAGTGAATTAATTTATATACATTTCAATGAGTTTTGGCAAATTTGCTCACCTTAATAAGTATCAGCACAATTGATACATAGGTTTCAATCTCTCCACCTTCCTTCCTCCTTTTGACAGCTGATCCTTCTGCTTGTGTATGTGTATGTATGTGTGAATTTGCATGTATGCATGTATATCTTCACTGTGTATGAGTGTACATGTGTGTATATGTGTAATTTTTGTATGTGTGTGTGTGTGTGCATTTGTGATTGTGTGCATACTTATTAATAGCTTTATTTGGATATAATTCATATATAACACACAATGCCCTCCTTTAGGATATAAGAGTTATATTTAATATAGTCACAGATTTTGTACCCATCACAACTAAGTTTAGGAAATTTCATTGTCTCACATATTATTCCTTGCTTATTACCTTACATGTTACAACTTATCATTCTTGATCTACCAAGCACTGGACAATCACTAATATACTTTCTGTCCCTAGAGGTTTGCTTATTCTAGACATTTCATATGAGTGAAGTCATAAAAAAAAAAAAAAACGGTATTTTGAAAATGGCATCTTTCCTGTAGCCGGATTTTTCAATGATCATTTGTATTTTAATAATTGGTAGTACTTCATTCTTCAGTGCCAAATTACATTCCATAGTATTGCTGTAGAGCAAAAGCTTCATTACCTGTCCATGGATCATTTAGTAAACAATTGCATAGTTCCTATTTTAGGGTGTTTAGATAAAGATACTATGAATATTTATTTAGAGTTTCCATGCAAATATATTCTTTCATTTCACTTAGATGTAGACCAAAGAGTAAAACTTTGTGAAGTTGATAGGCAGTTTTCTAAAGACTTGAATCATTTCATAATTCATACACTGGAAAGGAATCATTCTGAATTGTCTGGTTCTGTTTGTCCCTTGTGTTCCCTTTCTCACTGTAGACACATTAGTAACATGATCTAAGAACTCTTTTTAGTTTTGTTTTGTTTTGAAGCAAAGACAATATGTTTTAAGAGATTCAGGCATGGAGAGAAAGGGAGAGAGGAAGGGATGGAAGAGGGTGAGACAGAAAGGAGTAGAGTATTTGGAGAAATGATAGTACACACCTACCCAAGGGGAATTATCAAGAGAGTTTCTATAAGGTTTTGAATAGCATTTTCCTGATGGCCGATGGTGTGGAACATCTTTATTTCATATGTTTATTGGTTATTTTAATATATTCTTAGAAAACAGTAGCTGGAGAGTTTCTCTCCGGGTCCCACCAAGCCCACACAGTCCCACAGCCCACTTATAAAATAATCACTCAGAAGCTTTTATTACTTATAAACTGTATGGCCATGGCAAGCTTCTTGCTATCTAGTTCTTATATCTTAAATTAACCCATTTCTATTAATCTATAAATTGCCACGTGGCTAGTGGCTTACCGGTATCTTAACATCTGCTTCTCATGACGGCGGCTGGCAGCATCTCCTGACTCAGCCTTCCACCTCCCAGAATTCTCCTCTCTCCTTATCCTGCCTACACTATACTTCCTGCCTGGCTACTGGCCAATCAGCATTTTATTTATCAATCAATCATAGCAACACATTCACAGCATCCACAGCAAGAGACAGAAAGGAGTAGAGTATTTGGAGAAATTATAGTACACACCTACCCAAGTGGAATTATCAAGAGAGTTTCTATGAAGTTTTGAATAGTATTTTCCTGATGGCCAATAGTGTGGAACATCTTTATTTTATATGTTTATTGGTTATTTTAATATATTCTTAGAAAACAGTCCTTTGTCCATTTTTAAATTGGGGTGTTTGTTGTTCATTATGGAATTGTACATGTCCTTGATACTAAGTACAAATCCTTCATCAAACATATGATTTGTGAAAATTTCATACTATTTCAAGAGTTATCTTTTAACTTTCTTTGAAGCACTAAAGAAAGGTTGAGGCCTTATTGAGATTTAAGAGTATATTTCAGATACTAGATGTAAGTCCTCTCTCAAATATAAATACATACTTCACAAATATTTTCTCTGAATTTGATTTGTCTTTTCATTCTCTTAACAATATCTTTTGGAGAAAAAGTTTTTAACTTTCATAAAGCCAACTTAACTATTTTTATATAAAGATTATGCTTTTACTATTTTGTCTCTAACTTTTTTCTTTTTACTTAACATATTTTTTCCATTTGTTTTACGTACCAACCTCAGTTTCCCCTCCATGTTCTTCTCCCATCCCCTCTTCCCCCACTCCCATCTACCTCCCTCCTCATCTACTCCTCTATCTCCATACAGAAAGGGGCAGGCCTCCCACAGGCTTGAACAAAGCATGGCACAACAAGTTGAGGTAGGACCAAGCTCCTACCCCTGCATCAAGACTGGGCAAGGTAATCCAGCACGACGAATGGGTTCCCAAAAGCAAGATAAGTGCCAGCAACAGGTCCTAATCTCATTGCTAGGAGCCTTACAAACAGACCAAACTACACAACTGTCACACACATGCAGAAAGCCTAGGTCCAGTCCCATTTAGGCCCCCTAACTGTTGGTCCAGAGTCCCTGAGCTCCCACAAGCTCAGGTCAGCTGTCTCTGTGGGTTCTCACATCATGACCTTGACTCCCCTGGCTCATATAATCTGTCCTCCCTTTCTTCAGGAGGACTCCCAGAGCTTGACCCAGTGCTTGGCTGTGGATCTCTGCATCTGCTTCCATCAGTTACTGAATAAAGGCTCTCTGATGACAATTAAGGTAATTACCAATCTGATTACAGTAGATGGCCAGTTCAGGCACCCTCTCTACTATTGCTAGAAGTCTTAACTGGGGTCATCCTAGTAGATTTCTTGGAGATTCCTTGGCACTAGATTTCTCCCTAACCCTGCAATGACCCCAATCAAGACATCTCTTTTACAACTCTCCCCCATCCGTCCTGCCCCCAGCACACTTTCTGTTCCCAACCTGCCCAGTTCACTCACTCAAATTCCCATCCTCCCATCCTCCCCACTCCTGCCCCCAGTTTACCAGGGGATCTCTTCTATTTCCCCTTCCCAGGGAAATCCATGCATCCTTGTCTGGGACTTCTTTGTTATCTAGTCTCTCTAGGGCTGTGGATTGAAGGTTGGTTATCCTGTACTTTACTCCTAATATCCACTTATGAGTGAGTATATACCATGTTTGTCTTTCTGGTCTGGGTTACCTCACTCAGGATGATTTTTTTTCTAGTTTCATCCATTTGCCTATAAATTTCATGATGTAATTGTTTTTTACAGCAGAATAATACTCCATTGTGTAAATGTGCCACATTTTCTTTATCCATTCTTTGGTTGAGGGGCATCTAGGTTGTTTCCAGGTTCTGGCTATTACGAATAATGCTGCTATGAACGTAGTTGAGCAAGTGTCCTTGTAGTATTGAGCATCCTTTGGGTATATGCCCAAGATTGGTATAGCTGGATATTGAGGTAGATTGATTCCCATTTTTTTTCAGAGAAACTGCTATGTTGATTTCCAAAGTGTCTGTACAAGTTTGCACTCCCACCAGCAGTGGAGGAGTGTTCCCCTTACTCCACATCCTCTCCAACATAAGTGGTCATCAGTGTTTTTAATCTTAGCCATTATGACAGGTATAAGATGGTATTTCAGAGTTGTGTTGATTTGCATTTCTCTGATGACTAAGGATGTTGAACAGTTTTAAGTGAATTTTGGCCATTTGAGATTCTTCTGAGAATTCTCTGTTTAGATCTGAACTGTGGTGGTATTGTGTTCCCCAAAATATTGTGTACCTTAATAAACTTATCTGGGGTCAGAGACAGAACAGCCACAATATTAAACATAGAGGATAGGCAGTGGTAGCACACGCCTTTAATCCTAGCATTCCAGAGACAGAAATCCATGTGTTCAAGGATACACCCAAGCATGGTGACCCACGCTTTTAATCTCAGAAAACAAGCCTTTAATCCCAGGGAGTGGTGGTAGAAAGCAGAAAGGTATATAAGGCGTGAGGACCAGAAACTAGAGGCATTTGCCCTGGAGAGGCATTTGCCCTGGAGAGGCATTTGCCCTGGAGAGGCATTTGGCCTGGAGAAGCATTTGGCGTGGTTAAGCATTTGGCCTGGTTAAGCATTCAGGCTTCTAGCAGCAGTTCAGCTGAGAGTCATTCGGATATGAGGACATAGAGGCTTCCAGTCTGAGGAAGCAAGACCAGCTGAGGATCCGATGAGGTGAGATAGCTGTGGCTTATTCTGTGTCTCTGACCTTCCAGTGTTCACCCCAATACCCGGCTCAGGTTTGATTTTATTAGTAAGAACTTTTAAGATTCATGCTACACTGTACCCCATTTTTTATTGGATTATTTGGTATTTTGATGTCTAGTTTCTTGAGTTCTTTATATATTTTGGAGATCAGCCCTCTGTCAGATGTGGGGTTGGTGAAGATCTTTTCCTATTCTGTAGGCTGGTGTTTTGTCTTATTGACAGCATCATTTGCCTTACAGAAGCTTTTCAGTTTCAGGAGGCTCCATTTATTAATTGTCTATCTCAGTGTCTGTGCTACTGGTATTCTATTCAGGAAGTGGTCTCCTGTGTCAGTACATTCAAAACTACTTACTTTCTCTTCTATCAGGTTCAGTGTAACTGGATTTATGTTGAGGTCTTTGATCCACTTGGACTTGAGTTTTGTATAAGATGATAGATATGGATCTATTTCCATTCTTCTACACGTTGACATCCAGTTATGCCAGCACCATTTGTTGAAGATGCCTTCTTTTTTTTCTATTGTATAATTTTGGGTTCTTTGTCATAAATCAGGTGTTCATAGGTGTGTGGTTTTATGTCAGAGTCTTCACTTCAATTCCATTGATCCACATGTCTGTTTCTATGCCAATACCAAGCTGTTTTTATTACTATAGCTTTATAGTAGAGCTTGAAGTCAGGGATGGTGATGCCTCCAGAAGTTCCCTTTATTGTACAGGATTGTTTTAGCTATCCTGAGTTTTTTGTTTTTCCATATGAAAGTTTAGTATTGTTCTTTCTTGGTCTGTGAAGAATTGTGTTGGGATTTTGAGGGGGTTGCATCGAATCTGTAGATTGTTTTTGGTAAGATTGCTATTTTTACTATGTAAATCCTACCTATTCATGAACATGGGAGATCTTTCTATTTCCTGATATCTTAATCAATTTCTTTCTTCAAAGATTAAAGTTCTTGTCATAGAGGTCTTTCACTTGTTTGGTTAGAATTAGCCCAAGATATATATTATATTATTTGTGGCTACTGTAAAGGGTGTTGTTTCTATGATTTCTTTCTCAGCCTACTTATCATTTGTACATAGGAGGGGTACTGATTTTTTTAAGTTAATCTTATATCCTGCTATATTACTGAAGGTGTTTATCAGCTGTAAGAATTCCCTGGTTGAATTTTTGGGGTCACTTATGTATTCAGTCATATCATCTGCAAATAGCAAAAGTTTTACTTCTTCCTTTCTAATCTGTATCCCCTTGATCTCCTTTTGTTGTCTTATTTCTCTAACTAGAACATCAAGTACTATATTGAATAGATTTGGAGAGAGTAGAGAGACTTGTCTTGTTCCTTATTTTAGTGAAATCACTTGGAGTTTCTCTTCATTTAACTTGATGTTGTCTGTCAGCTTGCTGTATATTGCCTTTATTATGTTTAGGTATGTTCCTTATATCCCTGGTCTCTCCAAGACCTTTATCATGATGGGGTGCTGGATTTTGTTAAAGGCTTTTTCTGCATCTAATGAGATTATCATGTGCCTTTTATCTTTCAGTTTGTTTATATGGTGAATTACACTGACATTTTTTATATGTTGAACCATCCCTGCATCTCTGGGATGAAGCTAACTTGATCATGGTAGATTTTTTTTTTTTTTAGGTGTTTTTGGATTCGATTTGCCAGTATTTTATTGAGTATTTTTGCATCAATGTTCATGAATGAGACTGGTCTGTAATTCTCTTTCTTTGTTGAATCTTTGTGTGGTTTGAGTATCAGCATAATTGTAGCTTCATAAAAACCATTTGGCAAGATTCCTTCTGTTTCTATTGTGTGTGGTGATGCATTGTGTCCCCCAATATACTGTGTCGCCCAATAAAATAAAACTTGCCTGGAGATCAGAGGAAAAAACCAGTTACTATATAGAAGTCAGGCAATGGTAGCACATGCTTTTAATCCTATCACTTGGCAGGCAGGGATCTGTCTGGATCTCTGTGAGTTCAAGGCCTCACTGGGAACAGAACCAGGCATGGTGGCACATGCCTTAAATTCCAACACTAGTTAACCATGGAGGTCTGGAGGTCTGTACAGACAGGAAGTGACAGAGCTCAGAAAGAAGAGGAAGTGATGGAGCTGGACAGAGAGAGCAAATCACATGGCAGAACAGCAAGGCATATAGGCATGGGTAGATAGGAAGCAGCTCGCCTTTGGAAGCTGTGGAGTTGGTGAGGTGAGGTTAGCTGTGACTTTCCCTATTTCCCTGATCTCTCAGATTTTCACCCCTATATTGGGCTCCGTGTTTTTGTTGTTGTTTTTGTTTTGTTTTGTTTTGTTTTTCAAGACAGGGTTTCTCTGTGCAGTTTTGGTGCCTGTACTGGATCTTGCTCTGTAGACTAGGCTGGCCTTGAACTCACAGAGATCCACCTGGCTCTGCCTCCTGAGTGCTGGGATTAAAGGCATGCACCACCACTGCTCGGCTGGCTCTATGTTTTTTATTTAATAAGACCATTTAGAAATTCATCTACAACTGTAGCCAGAAGGTTTCTCTGGTCATGCCTGGCCCTGTGGTGCCGCAGCCCACTTATAAAATAATCACTCAGAAGCTTATATTAATTATAACTGCTTGGCCATTAGCTCAAGTTTATTACTGACTAGCTCTTACATTTTAATTAACCCATAATTCTTATTTAAGTTCAGCCATGTGGCTTGGTACCTTTTCTCAGTTCTGCCTTGTCATCTTGCTTCCTCTGTGTCTGGCTGGTGACTCCTGACTCAGCCCTCCTCTTCCCAGAATTCTTCTCTCTGCTTGCCCCACCTATATTTCCTGCCTGGCTTCTGGCTAATCAGTGTTTTATTTATCAACCAGTCAGAGTAACACATATCTACAGCATATAGAACGACATCCCACAGCAATTGTGTGGAACAATTTGAGTATTGGTATTAGATCTTCTTTGAAATTCTGAACTGAAACCATCTGGCCCTGGGCTTTTTTTTTTTGGTTGGGAGACTTTTAATGACTGCTTCTGTTTCTTTAGGTGTTATAGGTCTACTTAAATTGTTTGTCTAGTCTTTATTTAAGTTTGATATGTAGTACCTATCAAGAAAATTGTCCATTTCTTTTAGATTTTCCAATTTTCTAGAATACAGCTTTTTGAAGTAAGACCTAGTGATTCTCTGGATTTCCTCAGTGTCTGTTGTTATATTCCCCTTTTCATTTCTGATTTTTTAAATTTGGATATTCTCTCTCTGCCTTTTGGTTAGTTTGGATAAGGGTTTGCATATTTTGTTGATTTACTCAAAGAACCAACTCTTTGTTTCATTGATTCTTTATATTGTTCTCTTTGTTTCTATTTTGTTGACTTCAGCTCTGAGTTTAATCATTTCTTGCCACTCTGCTCCTCCTAGGTGAGTTTGCTTTTTTTTGTTCTAGAGCTTTCAGGTGTGCTATTAAGTTGCTAGTGTGAACCTTCTCCAAATTCTTTGTGTAGGCATTTAGTGCTATGAACTTTTCTCTTAGCACTGCTTTCATGGTGTCCCTTAAGTTTGGTTATGTTGTGCATTCATTTTCAATGAAATCTAGGAAGTCTTTAATTTCTTTATTTCTTCCTTGACTCAGTGGTAATTCAATTGAGTTTTTCAGTTTCCATGAGTTTGTAGGCTTTCTTTAGTCTATGTTTGTTGCTGAATACTAACTTTAACCAATGGTGACCTGATTAAGATACAGGGGATTATTCCAATTTTTTTTTTGTATCTGATGAGATTTGCTTTGTGTCTATGTGATCAATTTTAGAGAAGGTTTTGTGAGGTGCTGAGGATAGGTATATTCTTTTGTGTTTGGATGAACTGTTCTGTAGATGTCTGTTAAGTCCATTTGAGTCATAACATCTGTTAGTTCCCTTATTTCTTTGTTAAGTTTCTGCTGGCAGACCTGTCCATTGGTGAGAGTGGGGTGTCTCCTACTATTAATGTGTGGGGTTTGACATGTGATTTAAGCTTTAGTAGTTTTTCTTTCACAAATGTGAGTGCCCTTATATTTGGAGCATAAATGTTCATACTGAGACTTCATCTTGGTGCATTTTTCTTTTGATAAGTATAAAAAGTCTTTCTCCATCACTTGATTAATTTTTGTTTGAAGTGTATTTTGTTAGATGTTAGGATAGCTACACCAGCCTGCTTCTTAGGTCTGTATGATTGGAAAATCTTTTCCCACCCCTTTACTTTGAGGTAATGCCTGTCTTTGAAGTTGAGGTGTGTTTCTTGTATGCAGCAGAAGGGTGGATCCTGTTTTCATATCCATTCTGTTAGCCTGTGTCTTTTTATAGGCAAATTGAGTCCATTGATATTAAGAGATTATTAATGACCAGTGATTGTTAATTCTTGTCTTTGTTTTGTTTTGTTTTGTTGGTAGTGGTGGTAGTGTATGTGTGTTTCCCTTCTTTGGGTTTGCTGGTGTGAGATTATCTATTGCCTGTGTTTTCATGGGTGCAGCTAACTTCCTTGGGTTGGAGTTTTTCTTCTAGTACTTTCTGTAGTGCTTGATTTGTGGATAGATATTGTTTAAATCTGGTTTTGTCATGGAATATCTTGTTTTCTCCATCTAGGGTGATTGAAAGTTTTTCTGGGTACAGTAGTCTGGGCTGGCATCCATGATCTCTTAGTGTCTGTCCAGGACCTTCTGGCATTTAGAGTCTCCATTGAGACATTGGGTATAATTCTGATAGGTCTGCCTTTATATGCTACTTGGCATTTTTCCTTTGCAGCTCTTAAAATTCTTTCTTTATTCTGTATGTTTAGTGTTTTGATTATTATGTAGTGAGGAGACTTTTTTCTGGTCCAGTCTATTTGGTGTTTTATAAGCTTGTAGCTTCATAGGTATGTCCTTCTTTAGGTTGGGAAAGTTTTCTTCTATGATTTTGTTGAATATATTTTCTGTGCCTTTGAGCTGGAATTCTCCTTCTTCTATCCCTATTATTCTTGGGTTTGGTTTTTTCATGGTGTCCCAGATTTCCTGGATGTTTTGGGTTAAGAATTTCTTGGATTTAACATTTTCTTTGACTAATGAATCTATTTCCTCTATTGTTATCATCAACACCTGAGATTCTCTCTTCTATCTCTTGTATTCTGCTGGAGATGCTTGTATTTGTAGTTCCTATTCACTTACCCAGATTTTCCATTTTGAGAATTCCCTTGGTTTGTGTTTTCTTTATTGCCTCTATATCAATTTTCAAGTCTTGAACTGCTTCCTTCACCTGTTTGTTTTGTCTAGGCTCTCTTGATTTCTTGGATTTATTGATTTCTTCCAATGTTTTGCTTGTCTTTTCCTCAATTTCTTTAAAGAGATTGTTCATTTCCTCTTTAAGGGCCTCTATCATCTTCATAAAGTTATTTTAAGGTCATTTTCTTCTGCTTCATCTGCATTGGAATGTGCAGGTCTTACTGTTGTAGGACCACTGGGTTCTGGTGGTGCCATATTGCCCTTTATGTTGTTGAATATATTCTTATACTAGCGTTTACCCATCTGTTCTTCCAACTGGCGTGGGTGGTCCTTGTGCCTATAGGGTCTGCTGATGTTGCCAGAGAGGGCTTACTGAGGGAAGGATGCTGAGGTGGGTGTGCTTGGGTGGCAGAGTGGGTCTAATGGAAACAGAGTCTAGTGGGTGGCAGTGGTGGTGGTGCTGCCTGCCAGCAGGTCTCTTACCTACTGGTTGGCTGCTGGGGTCAGCACCAGATCAGTGGGGTCCCACCAGAGTTGGGGGCAGGGCCCAGCTGCCTTGTTGGAGCTGAGATAGGAAGGGAGAGATACAGGATGTGCCCTGGGGCTTAGGACCTCAGGGTTGGGGCAGTTCAGCTGGGAGACCAGGCACTTACCTATTCTTCCAACTGGTGTGAGTGGTGCTTCTGCCTATAGGATCTGCCAATTTTGCCAGAGAGGGGCTTTCCACCAAGAAGATGATGGGGTCAGTGGGTTTGGGCAGCAGAGTAGGTGTTAATATTCTGACCCGTCCCTTATGGCCACCCTGCATTCTGATGTAGAAGCCTCTTCTTAAGGAAGAACTCAGCCCCTTTCTCCTGTCTGTCTGTGTCTCTGTCTCTCTCTCTCTGTCTCTCTGTCTCTCTGTCTCTCTGTCTCTCTCTGTCTCTCTCTGTCTCTCTCTCTCTCTCTCTCTCTCTCTCTCTCTCTCTCTTCCAAGGTATGTACCCCTGTTCTCTCTCCCCTTCCCCTTCTCTCCTCCCTTCCCCCTTTAATAAAAAAAAAAAAACTTTTCCTATGGATACCATGTCTGCATGGTATGTCTCTTTCTCACCCATCATGGGGCACCTTGGCTTAAACCTGCCAAGGATGCCAGATGCTGTTTTATAACAGTATAAGTATGTGCACATGAGTGCAGGTACTGCAGAGTCCAAAACAAGGCATCAGATCTCCTGGAGTTACAGGCATTTGTGAGCATCTCTCAGTGTGTTGGCCACCAAACTTTCATCCTCTACAAGAGTAGTACCCACTCTTAACTGCAGCATCATCTCCCCAGCCTCAGTAACTTCTGTCTAATCCAAAATCACAAATACATTGTTCCAAAGTTTCTTCTAGAATTTTATACACTTTGGCCTACGATTAATTTGAGTTAAGTTTTCAGAATTGTTCAGAGCAGAGGTTGAATCTTGTTTGCTCCTTTTGCTAAACACAGTTTATTGGACAAAAGGTGTTTTTTTCTTTCATCATTGAGTAGCAACTTTTTCTTAAAACCAGGTGGTATCTGCCCTGACTTTGTTTTAAAATCTGCTTGGGCTGTTTTAGATCCTTTATATTTTGTATGCATTTTAGAATCAGATTGCCAATGTTCAGGAAAGCATTCTAGGATTTTGATTATAGAGCACTTTAGAAATAGTTGATAACATTACTAATTTGAGTCTTCTAATGCATGTTAAAATGTGTTTTTCTGTGTATTTAAGTCTTCTTTAATGTCTCTCAACAATACTTTGGTTTTCAACATGTACATTTTTAGATTATTTTGTCATATTTGTTCATGTTCCATGCTTTTCCAAATGACAGTTACTTAATTTTCATTTTCATTTAGTCATTGCTAGCATATCAAAAACAATTATTTTGCATATTGATCTTATATCAGTCTATGGGCTTTATTTTTATTTTATTTTATTTTATTTTATTTTATTTTATTTTATTTAGATTTCATCCAATTCATTATTATCAGTGGTTCTTAACCAGGAGTAGATTTTACCCTCATGGGCAAACAAGTAGTATTGCCTGGAGACATCTTTTTATTGTCAACTCTCGGAGGGGTGGTACTAGTTTTAGTTAGTGGACAAAGGCCCATAGATGCTACTGAAGACCTATCACATACAGAGCAGCTACCAAATCAAGGAGTCAGGGAGTAGAAAGTGTCCAGCAGAGGTGGGAAAGTTACTCTACTCAGATAATCACCTTAAGGAGAAACAGTTTCACCTTCTACTTCTCAAGCTGGTGGGCTTGGTTGGTTTTGGTTTGGTTCAATTTGGCTTTTTTTTTTTTTTTTTTTTTTTACCTGTGTAGTCAGAATCAGTGATGTTGAAGTAAAGAGGCAAGAATGGGCATTTCTGTTACATTCTGATGGGGGAGCATTCAGTCCTCAGTGCTAAGTGGGATGCGGTCAGTGTCTTGGCAGAGGCTCTTTATCAGGCTGAAATTCACTCCCATATTTCCAACTTGTCGAGTCTTCTCAGGAATGGATGTTAGCTTTGTCTCATGATTTTTCTATCCTTGTTTGCAGGATTATGTACCTTTTTTTCTGAACCTTGGTAACCCATTGGTTGATGTTCAGATATTGAAATATTTTTGCTTCACAAATTCCTCTGGTTTGAAGTAGATTTTAACATACTGGCCAGTTGCATTTAACAAAAAGTTTGTGTTAATTTTACAAGTATATTCATATTCAGTATTAATCTATTGTTTCCTTAACCTCTTGTACTTCCATCTAATTTTGATACCAGTATAAACTCTATCCTCAAAGAGTGAGCTGGAATTATCTCTTCCTCAGCTGGGCCGGTTTATACTGAATTGGTGTCTCTTCTTTAGATATTTAAGAGATTCACAAGTGAGCCTTTCTGCATCAAAAGTACAGAAACTGTAGCCATATGGTAAAGAATAAACTGATTAGCAGTTTACTTGGTATGGGACTACATGGGTTATTTATTTCAATTTGTTTTGTTTTGTGTTGTTTGTGGCACTAAGGATTGGACCTACCTTCACCCATGCTTTTCAAGTGCCCTGCTGCTGAGCTGTACCTAGTCTGAGGTTATTTACATATTTTTGCATGCACACTTTTTAAGGAATTCACTGTCATCATCTGAGAATGAACTCAGGAAGTTGTTCACTGTATTCTTTTGCTCTTCTCTCAGTGTCTACACGTGTATCTGAGGTAATCTGAGGTAAGTGGTCTCTTATACTGATGCAGAAGTCTGTGTCTTCTCTCTTCCTCATCATTGTGGCTCATGGAGATAAAATAAACTCACAAACCCTCTGGTTAGATTGTTCTCACTTTGTTGCTGTTTGCTTTGAAAGTTATTGTTTTCTTTCTTTTTGTTTTTTGGCTTATTTCCCTTATTTTTATGCTTTCTACTTCATCCTGCCTTTCATTTTCTCCAGTTATTTGTTTATTTGACATGGGGGCCTTTCAATATGCAGACCAAGATGGGCCTTAAACTCCTAATTTTCCTATCCCAGCCTCTCGAGTGCTTGAAACAAGCAGGCACCACCACACCTAGCTCTATTCTCTTAACAAGGGAATAAAATTGTTGATTGACAGAGGATTGAGGGAGAAAGAGGAGACAGAGGACACCAGAAGAACAAGGCCCTCTAAAACAACTGAACAAAGCTCATATGTACTCACAGAGACTGAAACAGTAATCACAGGGCCTACACAGGTCTACACCAGGTCCTCTGCATATATACTATAGCTTTCAATTTAGTACTTTTATGGGTAGTACTGAATGTATAAATGAGTGGGTCTCTGATTCTTATGCCTTCTCTTGGGACTCTTATTTTTCTGTTGGCTTGGAGTATCCAACTTCAATATGATGGTTATTGTTTTGTCTTATTATATTTTATTTTGTTATGTTTTGTTATCTCTTGGAAGCCTGTTCTTTTCTAATGAGAGACAGAAAGGGAGTGGATCCAGATGGGAGAGGAGGTGAGAAGGAACTGGGAGAATTAGAGGGGAAATTTTATTCAGATTATATCATATGAGAAAAGAATCTATGTTTAATAAAAGGGATTAAAAAATAAAAAGATTGTTGATTAAAGACTATTCCTTCTTAATTAAAGAGTTTAGCTACAACATCCCTCATACTTCTATGGAAGCACCCTATAAATTCTAATGTGTCTATTTTTATTCTATTCAAAATATCTTTGACGTATGATTGGACCCAATGCACTACTTAGAAGTACAGTTCTTAGTTTCTAAATGTTTGGTAATATTCCAGACATCTTTATATTATTGATTTCAGATTCAATCCATTGTGATCAAAGAAGTGTTGTCTAGGACACAAATCCTTTTAAACTAACTGAGCCTTGTTCTATGACCTAGAACACCGCCCTCTTAGCAGTCTTCAATAGTAAGTTCACCATCCATAAGGCTTCTGTTTGAAGACTGTCTTTAATCTCAGAGAGAAACCTAGTGCTATCTTGTGGACATCAGGAAAGAGTCTATATCTTGCTGCTTTTGAGTGGAATTGTGCTATGGCTACTCTCAAGCCAAGGCGGTCAATAGCACTGTTCAAGCTTACTAGATGCTTGAAGATGTTCCACTCAGAATCAATCTATAGCTTCCTAATTGTCATCATACTTAGAAAACAAATTAACTCAATATCTCCAAACATTTTTTTCTGACTCCCTTCTATCTTTTCTTCAGGATCTCCAACTGTGCCCAGCTCTAAGAATTTCTAGGCATTTCCCAAGTCTTCCATCTGGGTATGACCTAAAAGTATCAGTGTGTCTCAGTATTTCCCCATCTTTCCTTCTACTGAGTCTACTCACCTATTAATCCTGTCCATTTCTCATATCAGATATTCTTTAATTGGTTTTTAAATCAAGACATTATTATTTTCTAATATAGCTTATGGAGTTGTAACTTGAACCCAAGATAAAGGCAAGATTCTATTCCCAAAACATATGTGCCATTAATAAAGGGATGATGGTTGGAAGAAACAGTGAAGTCAAGAAGGAAAATCAGGTACCAAATCCTTAGGCAAAGTCAGAGGAAAAATGGTCCATCACTGTGCTTACAGTATGCTAGAAATCTTGGAAGATTCAGGCTAGTAAGGATGGATATACCTGGACAGATGTGCAGAACTTAGGGATTTTAAGGACCTCCTTGCCCCCAGACAACCTGCCTTGGTTACATTACAGACCTCAGTGGAGAGAGTCATATTAGTTAAAAAGGTTGGGGAAAATGGAGTCAATGATGGACAAGAAGACAATCCAGGCATTAAAAAAATTAGTCCATGAAGATGTGGTGAGTTTACACCCATAAAACTGCTCACAAAACTGTGAGCTGCTATGGCTTCTCCATCCAATAGACCAGGGCCCTTTTCTGTAACTGTGTGGTCACCCAGCCTTTCTTTATTTCCTCTCTTGCTGTCAAAGTTAGGTGAATCTGAGAAGCCCAAGTCATCACCATCAGATGGCTATTAAGCATGAAGGTGTCTGTGGAGGAGGAATCTGATGTCAGCTTTATTCACAGATACAAGAAAGGACTAGCAGGTCAGTTCCCAGGGTCCCCTTCTTACAGGAGTTATGCATAAGAAGTTAGCCCTAGGGATAATCAGAAAGGGTAACTCATGGGATATGTGTTCTGTACTCCAAGAATGAGAGCCCTGGGTATCCTCACAGGCTTGGGAGTGTTTAACTGAGACTAGTTGCATTTCTCAGGGTCATTTCACAGCTAGGTCACTGATGGTGAAGACCATGGACTCTAAAGCCAATTGTCCTAATTTAAATTGATTAGCTCACAAACTTGCTCTGTGACTCCCAGCAATGTTTTTGTTTGTTTGCACTTCCTGCCAATTACATGGTTAGAATGATAGCTTTCTCTAGAGTTGTGAAGATTAACTAGCTGATAGAATTGTCTTTTACAGAGTTATGTGTGGTCAATCTCCAGCAATTTCATAAGAATCAACCTGAAATATATGTACTACCTCAAAAGAAGGCAACAGTGGTAACAATGTAATAACTCTGTTTATTGATTCATTTATTGCCTATGTCCCTGTAAGAATGTTACACCCTACCCAGGCATGTCATTTGGTCTGTCACTCTCTAGAACTCCTGACATTCCTCTGGAAATAATTATGACTCAAAAATATTAAATGAATGAGGCAGGTGTCTCCACCCTTGCAATAAAGGGCAGGCACAATAATCTCGTACCCCTTTGCCTAGCAGCAGCCTCATTCTCTAGTGATGTGTTTCTATGGGGAGTAAGGTAAAATGGGTCTTCTGGTTCTGAATTACACCTTTGTAACTTTTTTCTCTCTTGTTCACAGCATTCTCCAGTCTGGAGAGGGCTTGAAAGAGCAGATTGGTGTGTTGCCTCTGACCTTTAGCCCAATCATGGGCAACTGAGCTAAATACAACAATCTACTTTTCCAAAGGAAGTGGGATTGAAAAATGAACAAATAAATATGCTCTTCTGTCTATGTTTGTTTGATGGTGCAGATCTGAGTTTCATTCTATAATGATAGGCCTGGACTGGGCTTTGGAGCCACATTCCTTTCTACGGGGTTAGCCAGGGAGCTAGTCTGATGAAACTCGCCCAAGGAAGGAGGGCTTCTTGTCAAAATGTGGCTCAGGATCCAGAGACTTCTTTTTTAACTTAAAAATGATCTTGTTTCAGGGTTCTGAGGAGTTCAGTCAGTAAAGTATTTTCTATGCATTGTAAGGACCTGAGTTCCATCCCTAGGACCCAGGTAGAAAGCCTGTGGTGGTATGCAATGTAGTTAATCCCTTCTTTGAAGGGGCAGATAGGTAGGTCATTTGTGGGCCAGCCAGCCTAGCTTAACTTATGAGACTCGGGTCTCAATGAGAGACCTTGTCTCAAAAAACAAATGAGCCTTTCCTTAGGAACAACACAATATTCAAGGTTTTCTTCTGGCCTCAATACATGGTTGTGTATGCACACATGCACACACACACACACAATTTCATTCTCCTCTATGTCAGCGGGTAGTTAGGCATGTTAATAATGTGATTTCCTTCACTACTTCAAGTCCTGCCACAGAACTGCCAAGAACTGGGCTCCAGGCTTCCATCACAGCACTGAACTTGTCCTCTAAGGCCAAGGGTTGGGGCGGGGGTGGGTAAGAGAATACTTTCCTTGGTTTTAAGACTGGAGGTTAAAGCACAGAAAGCCATCCTATTTGTCTCCTAGAACCTCCCCAGAGGTCAGCCATGCCCCTGGGTCAGTTTCTTCATGCAGGCTTTGTGGTGTTTTGTCCAAGGATCTGTGCTGAGTCCCATTGGCCCCAGAAGCCTCAGCTAATTCTAATCACAGAATGAGTTAAAGAAGATGGGCTGGCCGGGTGGTGGTGGCGCACGCCTTTAATCCCAGCACTCGGGAGGCAGAGGCAGGCGGATCTCAGTGAGTTCGAGGCCAGCCTGGTCTACAGAGCGAGATCCAGGAAAGGCGCAAAGCTACACATTGAAACCCTGTCTCGAAAAACCAAAAAGAAAAAAAAAAAAAAAAAAAAAAAAGAAGATGGGCTGTGCATCTATTAGATATTGGGAAGGGATAGTTTGTGATTTCTCCAGAGGGGCCTATGTCTCTGTACTGCCCCTGTGGCTATTTTCTTATTAGGTTGTTAGTTCCCTAGATTCTACTTTTCACTTTTGGTAGCTCCTTAAGTCTGTCTTATGTTAATGGTCACTTAGATAACTGGCCATTATAAGTGGCCAGGGTGAACTTTCAGCCACTCCTTCCTTCTCTGCACTGGGCCCTTCCACCTAGCTGTTTGCTCTTTTCCCAACTGGACTCTTTTCTCACTCTATACCTTTGCTGGAATCTCAATTATCTCTTAGGAATTTTTGTTTCTCTACCTTATATACTTGTCAAATTCTAACACACTTTATAAGCACAGGCCCTAAATATCACTTCCCTAACTCCTCTGAGCGCATTATCCCTTCCCATTTCAACAATATAACATTACTGAGTAATTTCTTAGACTGGTTCTATGAGACTGAACAGTCCTCCACATTATAAATCTTGCTTATTTTATCTATGTCTCCTTTGTTCCAAGTTTGGTACCTACAGATAATAGGTACTTAGTTTCTATGAACTATTTATGGTAAATGGATGGGTGGATGGATGAATGGATGAATGGATGGGTAGATGGATGATGGATAAATAGGTGGATGATAGATGAATGGATAGATGATAAATGTATTTATTGTTTGATTTGGAATCTGGTGATTCTAGATATTTTCTTCCAAAATCTTAATGCTTCTGGAATTCTTAATAATGTTCTTCCCTCACTTCAAGTGTACTTCAAAAAAATACCCCACAGTTATTCTTAGGCTGTTTGTTATCTTACTTTATTACATCTAATACCCATTTTATTGGCAGAAGACAGAGCAGAAAAGAATAGAGGGAGTGTCCCTCAAGTGCTGTAACCCTTCCATTTATGACAGTCTTCTACCAGAATTCTCTGCACACCCTGCCCTCCAACCTTCAACACAATAATCTTGGGCAGCTTCTATTTAATGTGGATTGCCTACTCCTGACAGGTGTCAAGTGTAGGGAACTTTGACTTTCAGAGAGATGAAAAGATTTCCACAGGGTAAGAAGACTGCTACTGGCCTTCAAAAGGAACAAACAGCCTTTTGCCCTAGATTGGAGAAGGCCAACATCGTTTTAACCTCCCTAGCAGAATTTCTGTTCGTTCTTGTTGGCCTTTAAGTCAGCACTGGCCATAGAAGGCCTCAGTGTTCCGCCTTCTTGCTCTGTTTTGTACATTCTCCTATCTTATAACAGTGTACAATGTTGGCCTTGCTCCAGCCTTCATTAATAGGAAGACTGACTGCTCTTCTGGCATTCTGACACACAGCCCTTCCCCAGGCTTACTCTTCATTCCAGATTGCCTGAGACAGCCTCCAAATACACATGTTGTTCCAGTGTAATTATTAACAGCCTCCCTTTCATTCTCATAGTGTCCCAGCATAGATGATAAATTATACGGTCATCCACCCATCTCTGGGTTTCCTAGTTCTGTCTCTGAGCTGACAGCTCACTCGCTTGTCACACCTACCTTATAATATGCTGAGATAGGACAATTCCCACCCTGACCTACTTCTGTCTGTTCTGCAGTTTTCAGGTTGCTGGCCAGAGTCAGTAAATGTGTTAGAATGAAATTCCAGGCCCCCATCTGTGTTCCACAGACAATTCCATCTCTATACACGCACATATAAATACACACACACACACACACACACACACACACACACACACACACACACAAACATACACAATGAAAACATTAGCATCCTTGTTTTTAATGTTTTTAACAGAGTCCTCCCTGTGGTAGAAAGGGAGAGAAGAAATATTCTGGCAGCTTTGTAATGATATGTGTCAAACAGTGACATAGAAAAGAATTATAAAGGACCAAAAAAGATGGGGCCAGACAGTGATCAGATCCCTTTACTCCAATGGAATGCAGTCTATTTTTCTTTCAAGCCCCACACCATCAAGGGAGGGACTTTTATTTTTGTACAGACATTGGTACAAACAATGCACACAAGGTATTCCCAGCAGAGGCTCATTACCCATCCAGCCACCAAAGCATTCTCTCCCTAGTCAGACCCCGTGAGCTGCTCACCTCGTGGCAAAAGAGAACATTTGCCTGTGAGCCGTGTTTCATCAGCATGGCTTTCCATTCTGCCTCCTCTGAACCTGCAGAAGCCTAGATGTATTTGATCTCTTACACACTTTATACTAGAAATATCTATTTAAAACGGCTTCATTATGCCTCCACATGGGCCCCAAATGGCACCCCAGGGTCACAAGCTAAAACAGGATGGGTATCCATTCCAACTCTCTAAACAATTCTGAAAATCTGACTCTTTCAAAAAGATATCCTGAGTCTCAAGTGAGGTCAAGGGGGAGTGATTTTTTTCCTCTTAACATTCACATCCAACCAACATTTCTAAATATTCAAATCAGTATAGATAAATATGGATGTAATTCTGTCCCAAATTCTTCCAGGCAGGAAAAAGACCTGTGTCTAGCTCTGGGCTCTTCCCTGACAGCAGTGTCTTCTTCCCAGAATGTATAACAGTTTGGTAGTTGTATGCTAAGGCACTAGTGCTTAGCCCTTAGGTAACCAGGCTGGGACCCAATGCAAGTAGAGCTTGCAGCTAAGCAGCTCAGTAAGCTTACTCTAGCACACTGCTCAATAATGACATTTCTCCGTGAGCCCAACATGAAAATCTTAGAAGAAAGGGCATGTTTCTGCACATACAAGGCTCTAGACCCAACCATGAACTTTGAGGTGAACCAAGAAGAAAAAGATTATCACTAATATTATGGTAAATATTTCAGAAACAATGGCATCAGTCAAAGCAAGAATAAATGATGGGAACTGTGTCCATTCCATCAGAACAATGAATGCCCTGGGTGCTAATGCTAAGTGTGGTCTTACAACTTCTATTCCACCCTTGATCCTCATAGCTTCTCACTTTTGTTCTGGTCAGATTTTTACTGTATTACCATCTAAAACCAATCCAATAACAGAAAAGTTCTGTGACACCATGGGAAGCATTAGCCCTAACAATCATCTGTCTCAAATGATGATGGGCATGTAGGTAACTTACCACCAAGATTGGTCTGTTTTCCTATTCTTCCAGTGAAGGGTTGATTTCATGTCTTTGATAGTGAAAATGTTTGACTATGACCATATGTAGACACACTGTACCTGCAAGTGTCCTTGTCGAATAAATGATACATTGATTTCCTTTAAACCTGAAGGTGCATTACCACACCACTAGTGCCTACTCACTAAGCCAATCAACACAAGCCAAAAAAAAAATTGCTGAAACTTCTGCAGCTCACCCACAGCCAATTCTCGCCCTCTAGAAGCAAAGAAAACTATACTCTCCTGAATCTGTGCAGTTATAAAGACCACATGACTGGTTCTGTCCAGTAGACTGTGAATGCAAAGCATCTGTTTCCCTTTGGAGCCAAAGAACTTCACTCTAGTGGGAGATCTCTCTGCATACTCTTTGTCAGACTGGTGAGATATGTGCTAGCTAGTGTAGTCATTAAGATGCATTCTGCCCTCCTGGGCTGCCAGGTGGCCATGTACTCTGAGCTATCACTAGCTTCCATGAGACAGACACGTTTTTGTTTGGGGAGATTCGGGGTTGCTCACTTCCACAGCACAAGCTAGCTTATTTTGACTCAGACTTCAACTCACCCATTCACTCCACTTTGAAGCTCTGTGGCTGTTGCCAGTTGTTTCTGTAGAAAACTCACACCTCTGTGTAAAGTAAATAGACAAAGAGAAGGCAGATCAATTGGATCTTTTTTTACTTTGGGTATGTTGAGCTGAACAGCATTGTAGAGTGAAATTGAAGCTACCATCTCAATGTGAGTGATGATTTCAATAACAAAGGAAACTCATTTTTCAAACTAAGATCACAAAAAGAAAAAAATATAAGAGGAAGTGAACAACTATGTTGTTTTGTTTTGTTTTGTTTTCTTTATTTCAGTATGTTCATCTTGGGTTCCTGTCATCCAGCGTCATGTACATTTTGACCTCTTTCTCAGTAGAGACCTGAGTGTCCCTAATTCATCAGTCTTTTGCTTCCCTGCACTTCCATTATGATGTGGAATTCTAATGCCAGGGCCCCCATCAGCACCTCTGCTCAGTGGCTCGAAGTGGGTTGAATTGTAGCCAGCGGCAGGGGGTGATAAATGTAGCGTGAGCTGCCTTTCCCCCAGAAAACTGCAAATTGCCTGAGAAGTACAACCCACAAAAGGTTCCTGTAGAGTGAATTTATCTTGCATTGTCGAATGGAGAGGGGAAGAGGAGAGACCAGGCATTCTATTTTTGCAAAGTCACATTCAATCTTGTTCAATGTGCAGTCCACATATCTTTGAACGGGGCTCCAATGGAGAAGAAGACTAACCCAAGAATGTACGACAGATAAATGGAATTTCTTTACTCTGTTGGAGTTTACAACCATGTGAGCATTTCAAGTTCAAGTCACTCACTATGAATAATGATAATGTATACTGTTGGATACATGCTATGCATGTTATATCACCTGGTAATTCAGGATAGAAAAAACTGTGCCTCAGACAGGAAGTCAAAACTTACCATCAAAGGGAAAAAGCCACTTCCATAGCATCAGTTCCCTCAGAAGGAAAGAACTATGCTCCTATCCATGGCCCAGGTTCTCCTGGAGTCTCACTTCTAAGTTAGTTTGCCCAATGTGCCCCTTTAAATAAAATTGAATCGGTGTCATAGATCAGGTAGCTGCTATTTTGGAATCTTTCCAAGTGTTGAGAGTTAAAAACAACCTAGGAATATGATGACTTTAAGTGCAACAAGCTATAGAATGAGGACTTTGAGACAAATCTTTCAAAGACATAACCTTCCCTGTCTTCTGAGATAAATGATAATATCAGCTTCTTTCGAGAAAGAAAGAGACAACACAGGACCCCCTAATGTTACTCTAGCCACAGGTCCAAAGAAACTCCACAAGACTCTTGCCTTCTCTGTGTTTTCATGTAAGTCTTGGGCATTTTGTTTCAGTTTTACTTACTATATAGGAAATATTCTCTGATCAAAAAGACAAGTCTCAACCATCTTCCATGTTTTTGAGGCTCACCTACTCCATAATACCTTCTCTAAAAACTTCAGTCCACAGAGTTGTCCCTTCCTATAAACACAGAGTACCTAGAATCTAAACCACCCTCTATTCTCATGGCAGACAACTGTTACCCCTTGGCATCTCTCACAAACCTGAAACCTATGCTCTCTCAGCTATGGCAGCAGTTACAATAGTGATGGTTGATAGCTTGGGCTCAGGAATCCTGCACAATTGAGCTCAATTACAATCTCTTCAATTGGCAAGATGTTGGTGCTCCTCTCCACATTTCAATTTCTTCATTGTAAAATGGAAACAATTACCGTGAGACATATTCTATGGGTCATTGGGAAGGTGAAGTGAGATGATGCATATAAGGAGTCTAATACAGTGTTCTAATGTGTCTGTTACCCAGTGAGTGTTGGCTGTGCCTGTCATTCTTGGTTATAATTTATGGACCCACCTGCTGTTTCTTTGTTGCTGATTCCTCCAGTCCTTTCAACTAGGGCTTTCGAAGATGCATCAATCACTCCTCTGTGGTGGTATTGTGTTCGCCAAAATATTGTGTACCTTAATAAACTTATCTGGGGTCAGAGACAGAACAGCCACAATGTTAAACATGAGGTTAGGCAGTGGTAGCACACACCTTTAATCCTAGCATTCCAGAGGCAGAAATCCATGTGTTCAAGGATACACCCAAGCATGGTGACCAACGCCTTTAATCCCAGAAAGCAAGCCTTCAATCCCAGGGAGTGGTGGTAGAAAGCAGAAAGGTATATAAGGCGTAAGGACCAGAAACTAGAGGCATTTGCCCTGGAGAGGCATTTGCCCTGGAGAGGCATTTGGCCTGGCTAGGCATTTGCCCTGGAGAGGCATTTGCCCTGGAGAGGCATTTGGCCTGATTAGGCATTTGGCCTGGAGAAGCATTTGGGCTGGTTAAGCATTCAGGCTTCTAGCAGCAGTTCAGCTGAGACTCATTCGGATATGAGGACATAGAGGCTTCCAGTCTGATGAAGCAAGACCAGCTGAGGATCCAGCAAGGTGAGATAGCTGTGGCTTATTCTGTCTCTCTGACCTTCCAGCATTTCACCCCAATACTCGGCTGAGGTTTGATTTTATTAATAAGAACTGTTAAGATTCATGCTATACTCCTCTCCAGGATTTGTTGTGGAAAATAAAGGCAGACATTTTGTGTTACCATAATTTAGGAGAACAGGTTAGAAGAATACCTCTGGTAAAATGGGAGCAAATTTTATTGTACCTGGAGATCATTTAAGACAGAAGTCAAGCACTTGACTGTAGGAGAACTTCTCAGATGTTCCTTATCAGGACAGGACTCCTTAGTCAAGATGTTGCACTGGTAAATTGGAAAAGCCACACAGATTATAAGGTCCATGTGGTGATATGGATAAGAATGGCCCTCATAGGCTCATAGATTTTAATGTTTGGTCACCAGAGAGTGGTACTATTTGAAAGGATTAAGAAACATGGCCTTGTTGGAGGAAGTGTGTCGCTGGGGGTGGACTTTGAGGTTTCAAAAGTTCATGCCATGGCCTAGATTCTCTCTCAGCCAGCAGATCAGGATGTAGCTCTCAGCCACTTCTCCAGCACCATTTCTGCCTGTGTGCCACCATGCTTCCCGACATGATGATAATGAACTAAACCTCTAAAATTGTTAGTAAGTCCTCAATGAAATGCTTTCTTTTATAAGAGCTGCCTGGTCATGGTGACTCATCATAGCAACAGAACAGTGAACAAGATAGTGAACTACCATGGGTATTAAACATGGATTAGGAACTGAGAGGTCTCATCAGCCACCAAGCTGCTTGAGGTCCAACTCTTCAGGGGAATCCTGAGGCAGGACCTACCTAGCCTGTTTCCTCTCTCACTATAGCATTGGGAAGAAAGGGGAAAATCTACCCTCCACAGTGTTTAATACTTATATCTGTTTGTATACATGTGCTCTAACCAGTAGATAGTGATATCTTTTCTTGGCTATTAAAGTACAGGAGGAAAACTCTTTTTATGATGCTAGAAACCAGGAAGATTTCAGACAATTCTGCCTTTTAGCTTGTAGTCAGAAGCTGTTTTGTGAAGACCTCTGAAGCCTGGAGTTGCCCATATGGATGAGGACAGGGCCTCTGTGTCCACTCCCTGTACCCAACAGCAGGCCTGCTTTGAGTGCCAGTTGGTCTAGTGGGATTTGCTTCACTCTAAACACAGCAGATCTTTTCTCCTCCACCCTTTCAAACCACAGCCTCCAACTCCCAGCCCAGCCAACACCATCCCAACAATTGTACCACCATCATCCAAAATCTGGTCTCTGGGAAACTTGTCCCTTGTACCAGGTAGTCATTCTTTGTTTAATTATTTTTACTTTTTTTTATTTCTGTTTTTGCAGGACTAGGGATCAAACTCAGATCCTCATGCATGTTAAGCAAATGATCTACCCACTGAACTATACCCTTAGTCTTTTCATGTAGTTACTTTTAATTTAAAAATTTCCAAAACACTTTGCCTTGTTGACCGTATCCTTTGCTCTACAAAAGCTTCTCAGTTTCAAGAGGTCCCATTGATTGATTGTTTCTCTCAGTGCCTGTGCTACTGGTGTTATATTTAGGAAGTGATCTAAGTGACAGCCTACAGAGTGGGAAAAGGTCTTCACCAACCCCACATCTGACAGAGGACTGATATCCAGAATATATAAAGAACTCAAGAAATTAGACATCAAAATGCCCAACAGTCCAATTAAGAAATGGGCTATAGAATTAAACAGAGAATTCTCAACAGAGGAAACTCAAATGGCTGGAAGACATTTAAGGAATTGCTCAACATCCCTAATTATCAGGGAAATGCAAATCAAAATGACTCTGAGATACCACCTTACGCCTGTCAAAATGGCTAAGATCAAAAACACTGAAGACACCTTATGCTGGAGAGGATGTGGAGCTAGGGGAACTCTCCTCCACTGCTGGTGGGAATGCAAGCTTGTACAACCACTTTGGAAATCAATATGGCACTTTCTTAGAAAATTGGGAATCAATCTCCCCCAAGATCCATCTATACCACTCTTGGGCATATACCCAAGGAATGCTCAATCATACCACAAGGGCACTTGCTCAGCTATGTTCATATCAGCATTGTTTGTAATAGCCAGAACCTGGAAACAACCTAGATGCCCTTCAACTGAAGAATGGATAAATAAAATGTGGTACATATACACAATGGAATACTACTCAGCAGAGAAAAACAATGACATCATGAGGTTTGCAGGCAAATGGATGGATCTAGAAAAAAAAATCAACCTGAGTGAGGTAACCCAGACTCAGAAAGACAAACATGGTATGTACTCACTCATAGGAGGATACTAGATGTAAAACAAAGATGACTAGACTGCTACTCACAACTCCAGGGAGGCTACCTAGAAAACAGGACCCCAAGAAAGACACAGGGATCGCCCAATGACAGAGAAATGGATGAGATCTACATGAACAACGTGAACGTGAGTGGGGGTAATGAAGGGCAAGGGTCTAGGGAAAGAGAGCTTAGGGGAATGGGAGATCCCAGCTGGATCAAGAACAGAGAGGGAGAACAAGGAATAAGAGACCATGATAAATGAAGACAGATGAGAATTGGAAGAAGCAAAGTGCCAGAGAGGTCCATAGAAATCCACAAAGATACCCCCACAATAGACTACTGGCAATGGTCAGGAGACAGCCCTAACTGACCTACTCTGGTGATAGGATGGCCAAACACCCTAATTGTTGTGCTAGAAACCCCATCCAATGACTGAGGGAACCGGATGCAGAGATCCATGGCCAGGCCCCAGGTGGAGCTCCAGAAGTCCAATAGTGAGAAAGAGGAGGGTTTGTATGAGAGAGAATTGTTGAGACCAAGGTTGGAAAAAGCACAGGGACAAATAGCCAAACGAATGGAAACACGTGAACTATGAACCAATAGCTGAGGAGCCCCCAACTGGATCAGGCCCTCTGGATAAGTGAGACAGTTGATTAGCTTGATCTGTTTGGGAGGCATCCAGGCAGTGGGACCGGGTCCTGTCCTCAGTGCATGAGCTGACTGTTTGGAACCTGGGGCTTATACAGGGACACTTGGCTCAGCCTGGGAGGAGGGGACTGGACCTGCCTGAACTAAATCTACCAGGTTGAACTCAATCCTCAGGGGAGTCTTTGCCCTGGAGGAGATGGGAATGGGGGGTGGGCTGGGGGGAAGGTGGGGGGTAGGAGGGGGGAGAACAAGGGAATCCGTGGCTGATAAGCAAAATTAAATTAAATTATAAAATAAAATAATTCCCAAAACAGTAAACATTAACTGTAAAAACTATAATGAATTGGAAAGAATGCTAAACAATAGGATTACCTACCCTTGGACATTTCACAAACCACAGACTATAACCTATTTGTAATTTTTCAAAAGCAGTATTTCAACTGCCTTTGTAATGAACAGAGTTAAAAAGTAACATATAATAGTCCAATTGAGTTAAGAATTGAGACTATTTAATTATTTTAATGGTGTTTGAATTCACTGATCTCAAGCTCCATAAAATGTTTTACCAAATTAAATTCTTCTGCTTTTTTCAGCCATGAATCATACCTTCTCTGCCCATTAGAAAATCTCATTTGTCAGTTTGTAGATGGGCTAGGCCATTTATAATAGCCTTGCCCTGGTTTGTTTGTTTGTTTTTTAATGTGCTTCTCACTTATGCTTTTTATATAGTTTTCTAGTCATTGGGACAGAATTAGAAGATTAGAGCTCCAATTTCTACACTTTATCTTTTGGAAATAACAGATGGCAGAGGTAGTAGACTTGTCTAGACAAAGCACAGACTAAGAGAAACTGAGATGCACCAGACAAAAAACAAATGCATACCCCTAACTGTGATGAACACTGGCCATGAAACAGTAGAACATATTATTCACTAAATAAAATAGGTAAGTCACCAGAAGAAAAACAAATAGTTGGACAGTATCTCCACAATACTTGAAAAGTTCAAATTAAAACAAAATGCTACCTTTTATCTATGATACCATGAGCATTTGAAAATAAATTATAGTACTGCCAGTACCTACTAAGTATAGGTTAGCAAAATATATTTTAACTCATTTAATCCTCACAAGACTTAGTGAAAAGAATCTAGGTTTTGCCATTTGCAGTAAGATAACCAGGGGAAGGAGTATTAAGTATCTTAGCCCAAGTTGCAGAGTTAAGATTCAGTCCCATTTTCCCATAAGGATGTGGTGAAGAGTCATATCTGTGGATAACTAAAGGGAAGTTGATGCAGGCAGTGTAGTGTATACCAGGACACACTGAGTAGAGTCAGATATGCTCACCTTACCACCCATCAGTCAAACTTCCGGGTGTGTATCCAGGGGAATGACAAATACAAGGAGGCACACAGGCTTACTGTGTGCTCTGCCTGTTGTGTTTGCTGGTTGGGAAGTAGGTACTGGTCAACAACCATGAGTGGTGTATATCTCAAACTATAATTTTAGGTGAGTAAAAGTGCAAAGTAATATATATAGCCCCAAACTATTCTATAATGTTTTAGATCATACCAACAACACTTAGTTTTAAAGGTTATTCCTGTAGATGAGGAAATGAAATAAGCACATAAAAGTTAGGTCATTACATAGGAATTGACTTCCAAGAAAATTCTATATTCTAGTCCCCAGAACTGTAAGCTGATATATATAGCCTCAATTATAAGTGCAATTAAGATAACTAACAATTTGACTTTATAATAGGGAAGACTAACCTATATTATTGGAGTGAATCCATGACCCTGTCTTAAGTCACTATACTGTTGCTGTGAAGAGATACCATGACCAAGGCAACACTTAAAATAAAAGAAAGTATTTAATTGGGGGCTTGCTTACAGTTTCAGAGGTTTAGTCCATTATGGTGATATTTTCTTTGTACCAAAATGTTATTTGTATGTTAATAAATAAAGTTGCCTGGGGGTCAGAGCTATTAGCAAGCCATAGGAAAGCAGGGCAGTGGTGGTGTACATTTGAGCTAGGTAAGTCTCTGTGTGTCCAGGGATATAGCCAGCATTGGATACACATGCCTTTAATCTCATTACCAACCATAGAACACCTGGAGGTCTATACAGACAGGCTGTAATGAGGCAGTCCTGTGGTTGGGTTTACAACCAATGAGAAGGCAGAACAGAGACTATATAAAGACTTTAACACAGGAAGTACCAGCTCCTTCGGAGAGGTAGGACCACTGCAGGAGGAAGGGTAAGGTTTTGGCTCTTAGCTCTGACCTCTTGGCTTTCTTCTTTGCATTGGTTCTGTGTTTCTTATTTATACGACGGTTGGATACATCTACA
>CABHPP010139444.1:0-16591 GCA_902168425.1 Peromyscus attwateri | reverse complement strand
ACAAACAAGCTGGACATGCAAATATATATGTACAGGTGTGCAAATTGAATGTGTTTCTAATAGCCAATCTGTCTTCTCCTAATGGGTCCTTAGCATTGCCTAGTAAACATTCTATTACTTAGCTATATTATTCTCTCATACCAAATAACAGTCTAAACTTCTGTGCTTTCTTCAAACATTGAACACCTTCTCCTCTGGGCTCTTCTGTCTCATGACCTGCCCACTTCCTATGAATAGAGGGAACAGGAATAGGCATAGGAACTGCCACCCCTTCGTGCACATGGTCAGATGTAATCTTCTCATCTCACATGCAAATCCACATGCCCCTTCTTTCCTCCCAACAGCCTGAGGAGCTGGACCTTCAATTACCCAAAGTCATGCCTTTATTGGTACTCCTCTGATGGCTGCTCCTCTGTAAATGGGTACTCCTCTGTAAATGAGTGCTCCTCTGTAAATGGGTGCTCCTCTGTAAATGAGTGCTCCTCTGTAAATGAGTGCTCCTCTGTAAATGAGTGCTTCCTCTGTAAATGAGTGCTTCCTCTGTAAATGGGTGCTCCTCTGTAAATGGGTGCTCCTCTGATGGGTGCTCCTCTGTAAATAGGTGCTCCTCTGATGGGTGGTCCTCTGTAGATGGGTGTTCCTCTGATGGGTGTTGTTTAATTTCTCTCTCTTGAACTCTACTTCTCAAGGATTGTATTTATAATGCTTAAGATATATTCCCATCCCTCCTACTGAAATACAAATGAAGCAAGTGGAGCTGTATATATAACCAATTTGGCTTTGAACCCATCGTTGTTGAAATTCATTAGTGGTAAGCTGGAGTTGGGGCTCAGGGTCAGAGTGCTTGCCTCGCATACTGGGCCTGGGTTCAGTCTCCAGCACAGTAGTGGTAAATAGCTAACTTTGAAATTCAGTGACAGGTATAGTGGGATTTTACAATACTTTTCTAGCTATTTACTTATGTATGCATTATTTATTTATTAAGGGCAAAGCCCCACAATACACAGTTATAAACAAGCAAGCCTCCTCAGACGCCTCCCCTTCTTCCAGCTCAACCCTGCTAACCTCTAACAGTCAAACTCTCAGGCCCATGCTGCATGCATGCCTGGGCTCACTTTCTTCCCCTTCACTTCCTCTGCTGTCCCTTCCAATCTCATTTTTACCTCCTGCTCCACTGCATCTTAATATCCCCCATCAAGGACCTCCGAGTCACTTTGATGGACATGTTTTCATTATTGGTGAGTTGATGGCGCAGTAGCATGGGACACTCAGCCATATCACATCTTACACATTTCCATCCGCTGCTTCAGCCTCTGCAATGCTGCTTCCCTGCTGTCTTCTTTCCCTTGCCAACCTTTCTCTCACTCCTCTCTCCTCTGTCATTCCACACTGGGGTCTCTTAGTTCGCTCTTACGTCCTTTCTCCAGAGAGAAGTGTGACATTTTCCCTTAGCTAACTCCAAAGTACCTCAAAAACAAAAGCTCTGAATTAAACTAATCCTTTTCTCCCTCAGATCGCCTTCTCCCTTTATTAGATTAGGAAGTGGTACACAGATTACAAAACTGGAGCCCTTCTTGTCAGCTCCCACCCCTCTACACCATTTCCAAAACATGAACAACTCCTGCAATCGAGCTTTGAAGACACCCCTAGGTCACCTGCATCTCCTCGTAGCTGTTAATTTAATCCATCTCAACGTGGCTTTCGCAGCTTCTGGTGGGATCCTCCGCTGTGTTCCAGGCATGGTTCCTGGTAGTTCTCTGCCCTGTTCTCTCAGCAATACCTGGGGGATTAGTTCCAAAACACAAAACTGGTCTTGCTAGTCTCTAATGTCAGTCAGTCTCTGCAGTTTTTCCTTTTTTTTTTTTTTTTTTTTTTTGGAGATTAAAGAGCAAAATGTCTTCTAGGGACCACAGGACCCTCCAGGGTCTTTCCTCTCGGTTCTCCACCCAGCTTCCTACCAAATCTCCTTCTCCATTAGGTCTTACAGTCAAATAAAGCTGTTTTTCAGTTCTTTGGACCAGACATTTTCCCTCCTACCACAAGACCTTAGTGTGCTCTATCAAGAAAGCTTTTTCTTAGTTGTTAACCTGGCCATTTCCTGCCTATCACTTCAATTCAGGTCAAGGGACACACACCCCCAGAGGCTTTTGCGTGGCCTCTAAAAAAGTCCACTCCCCGCTACACAACCTCTCATTCTCCATAGAGATCTCCTACATTCACAGTTCACAGTTCAAATTCAGATGATGTACATGGAATAATCTCATTTGGTTCATCACTGTCCTTGGCTTGGTGTTTTGTACCTAGTACACACTTAAATTAATATTTGTCAGATGAATAAATGAATTGATGTTTATTTACATGAACTTGTGTGTTTCCTGCCACATAACCTGTATCTAGACACTTCCTCTTTCATCTCTAAGTAGGTGCTCAGGGACCCCAAACTCATTTTAATATTAATATAACTGCCTTTATAACTCGTGTATTCCAGGAAGTGTTAGGAGGCATGCCAGGTGCCACTTCTGTGCCAAGATTTGAGATCAAATAGTAGCTGTTGGACCTCAAAAGGACAGATAAAATCAAGGAGAACTCAAATCTCTACTAAATGATCACAAAAGTCTAAGACTTCAGAGAACTGTGCTCAACGCAGGTCCCTTTAGGACCTGCTGCCTGAAACCTGGGAATGAGCAATCACTCCCTTCTTCCATTAGACGCACATTTAAGTAAAAAATTAAAAAGCTCTGTTAGAAGTTTGTACATAGCTGGAAAAGAAAAAAAAAAAAACCTTTCATGTTTGCTCAAAATAAATTTAACTGGTTCTAAATTGTCTGCTATTTTAGGTGGTACATTTCCTGAAAAGTGGTCTGTAGAGGCAGCCAAAGGAAGACAAGATTATTAGGGGTTGTTAGCGACTCCCGGCAGATATGCTACGGAGAGTCAGACAGAGCTGAACCCATGGCAGGGAATTCTCCAGAAAGGTCCCTGGCCAGTAATGCAGCAGCCAATTCCTAATCTCCTGCCAGCTCCCCAGGCATTTGCTTTTAGCCTCATTCCATCTCTCAAGACACCTACTTACCTTTTGTAGACAGACATACCTGCCCTCCTACCTCACTTTGAAGCTCTGCCTGACACCCTAAGACCTTGTATGACCTTCACACAAGGCCTAGGAAACTCAGCTTCTGGGGCCACCACAAGGGCTATTGCACTTGAACCCCTGGAGAGAAATTTGGGGAGCAAATGTTCTTGGAAAAGAACGACTATTTAAACTAGGTTGTACATTTCTTTATGTCTACCAGAACTCCACTTTGGGAAAAGTGAAAGCATTTTCAGGAGCCAGATTCTTGACCCCAGCTAAATCCCACAAACCCTCAATACACACAATCTGAAGATTGGTTGAAAGAGCCACCCATAAACAAAAGAAAAATGAATGTGTGTGGGCCTTTACAGTGTAACCAAGTGTCTAGACACATTTATATTTTACCTTATTCAATTCTGTCTTCTGCACAGGTCATTTTTTTTTAAGTGAGCAAATCGAAGGTCTGAGAGGTCTAGCTTGTGTCCCCAGGGAAACAGCAAACCTCCAGATTCAGACCGAGGCTAGTGCTACTTTTACTGTACTCAGGGTTTTCAATTTACCTTATCCTAATACTCCATGTCTTGTCATTCATTATCTCAAAGCATTCATCACAGAAAAATGTCTTTATCACGGGAAAAAGGTTTTGTTTTGTTTTGTTTTATGACCCACCCAACCACGAAGGATGGCATAGAGAAGTTAAAGGGGTCCCATCCCCTTATAATTTCAGGACTACCGAGGGCATTAACACAGGACTGTTTTAGGAAGAAACCTCCCTTTGATATTGATTTCAAACACAAGCAAAATAAACATTTTCTCTTGTAGGTGACAACTATTGGGTGCCACATTGCCTTACTCTGATGCCTCTGCAAGACTATGGGCCCAGCAGACCTGTAGACCTGCCTGCATCTCAAATCCTGTCTGTCCTCTACCAATAGCCAAAATTAAGCTTTCAGCTTGCCAACCCAGTTCTCTTCTGAAACTCACCACTATGGCCCACACATTATCACTAGCCCATAGGCAAGCCTAAGCAATAAGTCCTTTGTCAGTGTTTATCCAAGGCTCTGGTTTGAAAATTTGTTAGAGTACTTTCTCTTGTCATAAGGGATGGGGAACCACTACTAACCGTAGGGACAGCGGATACCTGGGAATTTTACTTCTTGCCATGGTCAGGAGTATCTCACACAAAGCCTTTCCCTTGTCACATACTTCTCTCTAATGACCTATTAAAAGCTTTTTGGGTGATATCTGAGCCTGCAGTCTAACTTGTTTTCACACATAAAGACCTTGTTTTCATTATGATTTCAGGCATGCCCAAACCGCATCCATTGGTTTTACGCACCCAGGATAGCTATGAACACAGCCCAACACAACAACATAAACTTACATAAACCACTAAGAATTTTTTTTTTTTTTGCAATTTTATTTCTGCTGTGGAACTCAACCATGTAGTTTTAGAGATGGAATTTGTGGTTGACAACATCACGTGTCATTGACGAAAGGTTGACTATGCCTTGAAACTTCTTAAAATTTCCAAGAATTCACATTCCTCGTGTGCTATTCACTTTGAGAATAAATAGTACTTCATTTTGGTTTAAAAAAAAAAAGGCAGTAAGAAAAGGTGTTCATTGCCTTGGGGAATCACCAGCGCTGGGGATTATGTCTCCCATAGCTAAGCCAGCTATCAGCATGCCAGCTCTGCTTTGCCTGTGTGGCTCCTGCATTCAGAGAAATACTTCATATGGAAAAAGACTACAACTGTGGCCTTCACTTACTAAAACAGTATTACAGGTGCATCTCCTTATTTATTTATTTATTTATTTATTTATTTATGGAGGCAGGGTTTCTCTGTGTAGCTTTGGAGCCTGTCCTATAACACGCTCTGTAGACCAGACTGGCCTCGAACTCAGAGATCTGCCTGCCTCTGCCTCCTGAGTGCTGGGATTAAAGGCGTGTGCCACCACCACCCAACCTTCCTTTTTATTTCTTATGCTACAAGATTATTAGGACATTCCATGGGTTCATTTCAGCTACCTAAGTAGCAGGGTTATGTTTACCTCTAAATTATATTTTAATTATAAGAATAGGAAGGCTACATTACCTGTGAATTTCATTTGAGGATAGTAGAGGAAATGTGAGAAAATACTGGATTTAACTAGGTTGAGCAAGTATGGCATCATTCCGTGACATTGCTACTCTTAATCTCTAAATTTATTTCTCCATCCTACAACACCAACCTTTGGACTTTCCACTCAAACTGGACCCTACCTAAGATGTCTTGTTCCTACCATCTCTTCGTGCAAAGTTCCTGACATCTGAATCTCATCTAGTCCCTCTTCATTCAAATACTCACTCAGATATCACCCCCTCCAAGAGGTCCCCCAGAATCACTACTCTTCATTCCATTCTCTACCCCACTCATCCCTAAAATTCCTTCATAGCACCCATCTAACCTCAAGTTCCACGGTAGTATTTATTTACCTATCATTTGTCTTATCGTAAGGATATGTATCTACAAGAGATGTGAGGGCTGCTATGTTGGATGCAAGTGCCTGGAATGATGGGGAATGGTGCAGAGTGAGTATGTAATAAATACTGTTAAGAGAATGAATTAATGCATGAAGGTATTCCTGCTCCCTAGGAGCTAAGAGGAATCGCTTTCTTGCTCCTATCTTCATAATTCATAGCCAGTCTAAATCAGCATTAATTCTTTCAAATATATCCATCAAATGCCCAGCATATTTCAGGCACCGAGAATACAGTAATAAATAAGACAGATCTACCCACATACTTGGCAATTAATAATCAGCTTCAGTACCTCTAAAGCATTTGAGCCACACAGTGTAGTGACTTATAAAAAAAAAATCTCTTTCTATTTTGTATTTTGAGTATCTTTGAAATGCAATAGTTATAATATTCATAAGTTAGGGACCTTCTCTCATGTAGTAAGAGGAAAATTGTTATCATATACAGAAGAACTTTTAATCAATACAGAAAAAAAATCAATGACCTTCAAGTTCCCAAAACATCACCCCTCAGGGATGGACACATAGAGCCAAAAAGCTAAGTGAGGTTTAAGTATGTGGAAACTTCTGGATCCTCTAAATGAAGTGACTAGTGTCTCCACCTAGCTACATGAGAAGAAAAGTCCCCTTATTTGAGGCACAGAGGGATCATTGTCTTCAGAAAGACCCTCCCAGCTAGGAACATCCTGTTAGTTCTCTTTCCTAGGTGTCCCCAATTAGCCCCAGTGTCAGATGACAGCATACAGAAGTGATGACTTAAACCCTCACACGCCATTACTCTGGGGCCAGGCATCTTTCCCACATGCAGAGAGAGATGGAGAAAAAAAAAGTAAAGAAACAGAGGCTTCATATCCGTACAGAGGTACACAATGGACTTTCTCATTGATTTTCATATTTGTAGGAAAGACCATATTGTCTCTGTAAATAAGCAAAATGAAGTTCAGAAGGTAGCTGTGACATATGCTGAGGCCCTCTGATTCCAAGTTAGAAATCAGCAAGGAAGGCTCAAGGCAGGCTAGGGGCACAGAACTTCACAAGAGGAACTGGCCGTATCACATCATGATCAAACATGAGCAAACCCCAGAGCAAAGCCTGCTTGGATACACACACCTTCCCTGATTTCACTCTTATCCTTGGTCCTTATGATTCCATGACAGCCAATCATTAATCTTGTGAATTTTCTAGACATGAGAAGCTTAGGACGACGCTGAATGAGCCCATGTCCTTGCTCTGACGTTTGACAGTGCACATGGAAACATCCTCCTTCGCACCCTCTGAACTTTTCCTGTTGCTAACCAGTGATCTGAGGTGGGGAACGAGAAAGACATATGTGATATTGAGATTATGGTTGGAAAATATGACTCATCCCTTCCCTAAACTCCTTCTACTTCCTCCTACCCCTTTCTCCACATACACTAATATTTTTCTTTCAGCTTGGAGTTCAAAACAAATGAGAAAGAATGTGTCAGTATAACAACAAATAAAATGTTCCATGAAGGGATTTTGGGGGAATTTCTGGTCTCAACTATGGGCTGCAAAGGACTGATGAGTTATATGTGACTGGCAGTCTCTAAGATAACTCAGAAAGGTGGGGTTATGTTGGCTCTGACTACAAGAATCTTCAGTCCCTTCAAAATATGACTGCTTCAAAAGACGGGCAGAAGTTTCAACTTCCTGCAAATATGCCCATTTCAGAGGAGAAAGCTTCTGCCTTTATCCATAGTTTGATTCTGTGTTATCAGTTTCTCAACCCCCAATGTGCACCCTCCTTCCTCCTGCCCCAGCTTCCTCAGAGTGCAAGGGAGTGAGTGTGTCCTCTGGTCTCCTTCCCAAGAAGTCCCACGTGGGAGAGATGGTGCCTCTCGCCAGCAGGCAAAGGAAGGTGTCTTCTCAGGTTTCTCAGGATCACCTGAGGTGGAGGTCAATTCTTGGCAAGGGCAGCGCCATCTAAATAATCATATATAGCAGCAGCAATGTGCAAGAGAGGGAGCCAGGCCAGCTCCAAATAGAAACCCCAGCTACAGCCTAGTCAGACCAGGCTCCCAATCTGGTTGAATGTAGCCTGTCAGATGAGACCCAGAAAGCTGACAGAAGTTAATGAGGGATGCAAGGGGCTGAGAAAACAGCTGGTTGGAAATTGTAAAAATGACATTCACATACACGTAGGTAAAGCACAACAAACTTCCCATTAAGGAGCACTTAAGGGAGACCTTTAACTTCCTGGGGATAAACTCAGCTAACTTGCTCCTGGCAATTAGATGGATGTTTTGTAGCTTACTCTACCGGGACAGAGAGCAGAGCATGATTGCATTTCACCTTACAGACGGATATGTGAGTGATGAGCCATAGCATCCAAAGTGCTACGAATGCAAAATCATAGCTGACAAAGAGGGTAAGAAATTACCCTCTGTATGAACCCCAGCTGTCCCCTGACCCCAAAAGGAGCGCTTTGGTCAAGATGCATATTATCTTAGAGAACAATTGACCTTTTCCTCTTTGCATGGGGGGTCAATCTGCCCTCAGCATTCGCAGAGAGAGAAGGTAAGAACCATAGTGGTTATAAAAACCTGTGACCAGGCATCTTAGTTATTTTGTGTCTATTATATCATTGTGAAGCAAAAGATTGTATCAGCTGAGAAGAAAGATGTAGCAGACATCCTAGCCTCCACTAGATAATGAAAACCAGCTAGGGAGGAAGAGAAAAAGAATAAAGATGGAGGGAGGCAAAGGGAAGAGAAGGTCTAGGATTCCCAAGCAAAAGGCTTCTGTTTCTCTCCCCAGAGCCTCTAGGGAGGAATAAATATGATTACCAACCTAGCATGGCAGCATTCAAAACAAAAGAGGCACATGCCAGGTGATCATCTCTGCCGGGACTCGAACCCGGAACCTCTGGATTAGAAGTCCAGCGCGCTCGTCCATTGCGCCACAGAGACCTCACCACACACACAGCATCAGCACCAGAACTGAAAAAGCACATACCTTCTGCATCACCGAGCCATCTCAGCATCCTGCTCTCTGAGCGGTGGGGGGGACAGGGACAGCTGGAAAATCTGGAGTGGAGATCCACCAGCCGGCTCCATCAAAGCTTTTCGCAATATTGTGGGTATTAGGTTCTTCAGAGGATCGGAGGAATGTGACAGCAGTCATTTCCCAAGTCCCAGGATCCCTAAAAGAGCAGGACAGAGCAGGAGCCTTTGCTCGCTATTGCTCTCCATCCCTAAGGGAGGATAACGGGAAAGTCTCTCTATTCTCATGCTAATGAAGCAGAGTACACCCAGCCCGGCGGAGAAGGCAGAAGCCATCTCTACTTCCACCCCCATTTCCTCACTGTGGTTTCATCCTGGTCCAGATATTCTCAGGCAAGGGCTGGGGAAAGCTGAGGGAATCAGGAAAACCCCGATTACAGGGACAAAGCATCTACTGCTATAAAAAAATCACTGTGAGCAGCGTCAAAGAAAGTCAGGGGAGCCAGGCAGGGAGACTGGTCCCTTCCTTGCCCTCAGCTTTAAGAACTGTGTCTGTCAAGCCCAGAAAAGAGATCCAGAAGTCTGATATGATGTTACTTCAGATCCCTCACTAGAATTGAGTATGGAGAGGGGAGATGGAGTCAGGAAAGTATATGTGTGTGAGAGTAAGAATGCACATTCTTATGTAGTGCGCTCGCTCTGTGTGTGTGTGTGTGTGTGTGTGTGTGTGTGTGTGTGTGTCCACGCGGGTGTACAAACAGGAAAGGGTGAAAGTGGCAGTTCTCTGATGAAATACAGGTGGCCTTCACACAGCCCTCCCTGAATACATTTGTCCCCTTCCCCACACCTTCTCTGGCTCCAAGTCTTTCCAGTCTTTTCTCCCTAATTTAAGCAGCGAAGATTTCTCAGCTGTCTGGGCTTGCTTGAGGCATCCTAGTATAATTAAATTGACCAGCCCTGGGTAACCATATGTAAAGACCCAGCTTGGATCCAAGAAAATGTTTCCTATTTTTAAAAGCCTCCTGGAGAAGACAATTCCATCATCACTGCTGTTTATAATCTCTACTGTGCCAGTTCTTTTGCGTGTCTAATCCAAGTCCTTTCTACATCATTTTCTGCTTATTTCCTTGTATGCAGGAACATTGGGGGTGATTAGTCTCTGTACCCCCAATGACAACGCACTGTCTGGAGACTTGGCTCCATGTTCATCACCCTACTCAACACTAAAAGGGTTACACTTAGATCAGAGCCAACTTATAACCCCCTGTTCTACTGCACTGTGTGTTTCCGTAACTGTGGCTCTGGGCACTACCTGCAGACTCCAAAGACACTCGAAGATAGCCCCAAACTGTGAGACCAAATAATGATAAGGAAAGTAAAAAGATGCCCAGCTTGGAAGAACTTGAGGGCCCTCTAACTCTAGCCAGCCTTGGTCTCACTGTTCTCAACCCATTCCTGCAGCCTAGAGTGAGCTGGAAGAGGACATAGCCAGGCTTTTTGTAGCACAAATCCTAAAAGGTCTTATTAATAAAAACAAACCCGGAGCCAGGTATTGGGGTGAACGATGAAAGATCAGAGAAACAGAACAAGCCACAGCTAACCTCACCTCTCCAATTCCTCAGCTGATTTTGTTTCCTCAAATTGGAAGCCTCTGTGTCCTCATCCGAATACATCTCAGCTGAACTGCTGCTAAAAGCCTAAAAGCTTAACAAAGCCTCTAGTTCCTGGTCCTTGCCTTATATACCTTTCTGCTTCCTGTTGTCACTTCCTGGGATTAAAGGCATGTGCCACCATGCCTGGCTATTTCCAGTGTGGCTTTGAACTCACAGAGATCTGGATGGATCTCTGCCTCCAGAATGCTAGGATTAAAGGTGTGTGTGCCACCATTTTCTGGCCTCTATATCTGTCTAGTGGCTGTTCTGTTGTCTGACCCCAGATAAGTTTATTAGGGCACACAATATATTGGAGGACACAGTATCACCACATTAGAAATTTGTCTACAGCTATCCAGCTGGGCATCGGTGGTGTAAGGAGATGACCTTTCCTCCACCTGAAAGCAGCAGTTCCTCCAGCCAGGCCCGTCTTCCGTGTAGTACCCGGAGACAGAAGTTCAGAAAGGTGCACCTGGCTGTGTGTCCCAAGCCTGAAACAGAGAGGTGAGCATGGGGCTTGCTTCACAAATGATCCTAGACGGTTTCAAGAATCTGGTCAGAAGAGCTGAACAGCAGTCAGAGAGTGTTTACTCTGAGTGGCAAGGTCAAGGAGTAGTTCCTGAAACCCATGTGTCTATTAGGGGAAGCCCAAACTACAGGACAGTGCCAGCCACTCTGAAGAAAATGTGAAGCGAGGCAGCTCTCAGGATGCTTCCAGTCTTGGTGTAACACACACACACACACACACACACACACACACACACACACACACACACCAACTTCTGCTCTTCACAAATATTATATCCTATACTCACAAAGCTATCATCCCCCAGTTTTACTCAGTACTTTGCTGATGCCTTAGAGGACGTGTTCTCTAAACCCAAAGGTCCACCTCTCTCTGAGACCCTTATCCATCGCCTGCAATGTTCCCACCTGGTACCGGGGATACTGTGGGAAAGATTCTGCTGACAAATCCCAAAGGAGAAATAACTCTGAAAGGTGGATAGGAGGAAAGGTGGAAGCAAGCCATTGCCCACCAAATAGGGCACTGAGTCTCCAAGTCCACACAAAGAACATCCTCCTAGAGGTAGGAAGACCCAGCTTCCTTAGTCGGCTGTGAAGCCTACATGCTTAGAGAGGCTGAGGAAATCAGTTAACTTCTCACAAGGCAAGGACTCATGCTGTTGGTAAAGAGTAACTGAGGTCTGATGGTGCCGACCCGTCCCCTACTCCGCATGTTACAATTCTCAGGTCTGACACGTGGGTCACTTTGTTCTCTTTGAAGACTTCCCTTCAACTTACCCGTGCTGCCCCATAGAAATACCATTTCAGGAAAAAAAAAATACATACCTGCTGCCCATAAGTCTTTGCAGCACTCCTTGCCTGTATCAACAGAAACATTCTGGATTTTATTTCTTGGACATCTCTAATTTTGCCTTATCATCCATAAATCAACCCAGCTTAGTGGTGTGAATAAAGTCTTATAACTAGGTTTCAATTTAAAAATAAGAAGAGTCAAATAAAGCTGTGACTTTACAGAGAACAGAACGATGGGGTTAAGCCACTCAAAATGATTGACTACAGTATGTATTTTTTTTCTTCTATCAAACAAGATACATATCATCCGTGTTTATGTAAACCCTTAAGAAGATAAGTGCATTCCTTTTCCAATTAAAACAAAAGTGCACTGATTTAATTCTCCAAGGATCTATGACTCAAACATTACTCATGCTTCTAATTAGGTGCCTCCCTATGACCCTACAGACAAGCTAGGGATGCTCATACATTATTTCATTCATAAAGTGTTGCTGGGATACGCAGAATAAATGCCAAAAAGAAAAAATCATTTTTCCTTTGATCCAGAAGTAAATCCCACATCCTACTGTGGTCTTACAGCTTTCATAAAAGTGGCTATCCTAGCCAGTTTGGGTTTTACAGGCCGAAGGATGCAAGTAGTAGAAGGCAGTGAGATAGCTAGCTGGTTAGCAGAGCCCTTAGATGCCATACTTTCATCTCCGTTGCTATAACAACCCCAGGCCTTACTGTTCACGTCTGTTGTGGGCGCACCCTATAGAAGTGACTTCGGCCTGCCTGCCATCTTCTCATGTTCCCACCCATTATCAGCCCCTTCTTACTATCTTACCCTGAGGAGTCAGTCTACTTCATTTCTTCTGAGAGCATCTCTCCAGAAAGCTAAAAACAGGAGAAATGTTTTTTTGCGGCATGAGGCCAATAGCACGAGACCTGCCCTGTGGAACTCAGAACTCACAGATGTTCAGTGTGTCACTCCCAGCCGCTTACAAGAGGCTAACACAGGCGGATGTGTAATACAGCAATCCCTCCATTCCTTTCCAGCTATTTCACCCTTGTGGAGTCGCCCCATACCCACCTGCCTCTGCCTCTTATGCATTTCTAACACGTCACAATAAAGTGCATATGCTTCCCTCCTTCCTCTTTTCTTAGCCTGTAAACTTGGCTACCTATCACTTGTGCCTTCTCCAGCTGTCTTGGTTACGGTTTCTATTTTCTATTGCTATGACAAAGCACCATGATCAGAGAGCAAGTTGTGAAGGAAAGGGTGTATTTGGCTTGGACTTCAGGATTGCTGTTCGTCCCTGAAAGAAGTCAGGACTGGAACTCAAACAGGGAAGGATCCTAGAGGCAGGAGCTGAAGCAGAGGCCATGGAGGAGCGCTGCTTACTGGCTTGTTTCCCATGGCTTGCTCAGCCCACCTTCTTATAGAACCCAGGACCAGGAACCCAAGGATGGCACCACTCATCATGGGTGGGGTCCTCCCCCATTTGATCACTAATTGAGAAAATGCCCTACAGCTGGATCTCACAGAGGCATTTCCTCAACTGAGACTCCTTCCTCTGATGACTCTAGCTTATGTTAAGTTGACCCACAAAACGAGCCAGTACACCGGCCTACCTATTCTTATCCTCTGGGATTAAATAGGTAACCCAGGTAAGAATTAAGCCTGAGAATCAAACTACAAAAAGACAAATGCAAAAATCCTCCTTTTGTTACTGTGTCCAACTCTCAAAAGCCATTCAAGGTCTAACTCTATCCAACTGACTTTCAGAGGAGACATTTTAGACCATCCTCAACATGGTTCCAGAACCTTCCTATCTTGAAACTGTATAGGATCCCACTAAAACTAGAAATTGATTGCATACAATGTGGTCCATCCTCCAAACACAGGCTGAGGAAGCTGGAAGGAGAGTCTTCCTCCCGTGGGCACCTTACTCCTGTTCTGTCAGCCGTCTCCAGAAAACCATCTGGAGACCACTCACACTATTTCCCTAAGCATCTGAAGTACAAGGAAACTGTCCATGCTTTAACATTAGAAGGGCTATGGCTGTCAACTCCACCAGATTTTCTAGAAATTTAGAAGGAAACTTTCTACTTCATCCAATGAACAAAGTAGTTCATTCCAGGTGCCAGTCTCCACTTCAGTCTCTTTTATCCTTCTTAGAATCAGGGCTCTGGATGTATGTGTGCCTGACTGGCTCCTCCACCTTCCTGTGTGTTCAGGGAATACCCTAGTCCTATTACACTGTAGTTTCTCCTTGCTCTCCCTATCAATTTCTCCTTCTTCCTAAGGATGGCTAACCTTCAGTAATTTCTTTCTTTAGAATATTCCTTTTCTGTATAACCACACCTCTCTGCTTCACGTCCTCATCCCCCCTCCCCATCCCACAGTTGGCATTCCCTAACTCTTCCGTCACCCAACCACTATGTATAACGTTCAATTTCTTGTCATGACTCCCTCCGTTCTCTTGTGCCAGAGAACCTGTCTGCTTCAAATGCTCTTGACAAACTCAGACTCTGCTCACTGCCCTTTCCTCTCTCTGCCCTTACTCTAAAGCTCTCTGAGCTCCACAAATGCCCAAATCCTTCCCCAACTACAGCCTGCTGCTTGGACCCAGACATAGCTACAATGGACCCTCTCTCCCCAGACCCTTTTGCTTTCCTCTATATTCACTCTCCAGACTTTACTGACCTTCTTATAGTTCTGCTCAAGTCCCCAGCAGGTACCATCTGCAATTCTGGGTGTTTTCCACCCTGTTCATCCTGTGCCATCTTCCCAGATTCCTCCAGAATGACTAGCTGGTCTGTACCTACTCCCGATGTTTACCTCCTGATACTTTTGCCTCTACTTGGCTTTACAAAACATATGCTCCTGTTTTATTTTTTCTAGGACTCTGGGCCTGCTAATCCCCATGGCATTGAGTTACTACAGAGATGGCCTGGCAACCAACCTCCTTAATATTCAGTTACCATGGACTCAAGTCCTTAAAGGATAAGATATCATGAGACATAAGCCAATGAAATAGAAGATAGATCCTTAGCAAATCAGTAATCTATGGCTATAGGTCATGATATTAAAAACATTGGTTTTAGCCAATACTATGAGTAAGCCAGGCTTCCCATTATCCCCTGGAAGGATCCTTGAGGTGAACAGAGGACAATGTTCCTTTACACTGCATCATATATATATATATATACATATATATGTATATATGCATATATATGTTGAATATATATATATATATATATATATATTCAATCCTAAAGGCTAAACATGCTTTCACATAAAAGGTTCTAACTGGCAAATCCCAAAAGAATCCATCAGGCATTATCTTTATACAGTACCTAGTCATTGAGGCAGATACTTCATACAGGCACACCACCACCCCTAAAGTCTGTCCCTAAAAATAGTTGTTCTTGAATTGAAGATAAGGATAGAGGCCAGCATTCAACTGGAGTAATCAACTCATTCCCACAGGCTCAGATTCTCTTTTTAGAAGGTAAAAGCTGAACACCCAAGTCCTTTCTTAACACCTGCCTATGGCTCCAAGGAATAGTAATGGTAGTAAAGGTAACGGTAAAGCCATATAAAATGGTAATATGGCAATATTATTCCAAATGCTTTAGCATGTTTCAACATCACAGCTATCCTAGATTAGGAGAAGAAGAATACTGTCAAGGTCCTTCCACAAAAGAAGGATTTTGATGAAAGGCTTCAGATAATGAGCAACAAGTAGCTCTTAAAGTGGTAGAGTTAGAGCTAGCCATGGCATAGTGACCTGACCTGTATCAACTCTGGGAGCCTCCGCAGAAGGAGTCTGCTGAGTCACTTGGCCTGGCCTCATGATACTTTGCTCTGGAAGAGGACAGAAGAACAGCGAAGATCTGGAAAGGGCTCCAGGTTGGACTCAAAGGTTCTAGTGTTTAGAAGTCAGAAGGAGTAGCCTTGGGTAAATGAGCTTGGGATGGTCACTGTTTCAGCTGCTAACTCTCTCCCCAATCACCCTAAGTTAAAACGTGGGAAGCTGATGCCTGGGAGAATGCAGCCCTTGACACAGAAACATTCACTAGTCTTTTGCAAGGTTGCCCCCAGTTCCAGGCCTTTGGACTCCTCCAACTTGGTCTTCTTTTTATCTCACTATAGTGTTAATGAACCTCTTTTGAATCCCCAAGATAGTTTCTACATGAAGAATGCGAGGAGTGGGAAAGAGCAGAACAAATACTTTGCCCTCAACTGATGAACCAGGAAATAAAGGGAAAAGGAAAGCATCCCCCCTGGAATCACATAAAATGAAAAATGGAAAAGGATTTTAAGATAACTGAGTCTTTTTCAACCTAAGGTATCAGCGTAATTTTTGCCAGGTGTTCTTATTACTTCTAGAAATTTTAGGAAAACTGCTTGCTTTGAAGATTAAGTTGAAAATGCTAAGTGGGTGAATATTTGTTCTTTATTTGCTGTATCTGTCTGTGTGGTCTATAATATTTGTCACTCTCTCCACCTATAATTAGATAGATTAGCAAACCCAGGCCCACAGAAATTAAATGACTTATCTAATGCTATAAAAATAAAGTAAGTGCAATTGGGAAACTAGAGACTCAGTGAGAACAGAGTTTGAATCCCAGCTCTGCAACTTACTATGTGATGATCCGTTCCTTCGTGTACCTAGACAGCCTTCTCTGAGACTCGGATTAGTCACTTCATCTTAAAAATTCACACAACTAATAATATCTACACTTTAAGAACATTATAAAGTGGAGAAGAGACAGCGAAATTCTCCACAGACCGGTGCCTGGCAGCCCTGGTATCCGCAATGAGCAGGTTTCTACAGTAGCGTGGGCTGCCTCCTGTCCCTTCCCCTCATTCCTCCTCAGGTGACTCCGAGCCAGCTACTGATAAAGTGTCCTCACTAAAGTTACTAATGGCTTCCTAATTGTCAAATTCAATAGTCTCACTTCACCTTCCTGTAGCATTTCACACTCTTGACCACAGCTTCATTCTTAAAAAATATCCCTCCGGCACAAGCTCTTCTTGGTGGTGTCTCATTTCTCAGCCTTTCTTTTCAC
>CABHPP010139443.1:0-40577 GCA_902168425.1 Peromyscus attwateri | reverse complement strand
TTTTTTTTTTTTTTGGTGGGATAGGGTTTCTCTGTGTAAAAGCTCTGGCTGTCCTGGAACTTGCTTTGTAGCCCAGGCTGGCCTCTAACACACAGAGATCTGCCTGCTTCTGCCTCCCAAATGCTGGGATTAAAGGTGTGCTTGGACAACACTTTTGAAAATCAAATGGAACTTTTTGCTATAGTCTCTCATCTTCATTCATATTAATGAAAAGTCCCAACAGTAAAGATGTCTATAGTCTCAGAATTCTGTATCTGTCCTCTGATGAGAGTCCATGGGTAGTATCAATGAGCTCCTAGAGACTATACTAAAGTATTAGCATTAAAAACATATTTTCCCCTGAGAAATAGTAATTTCCCAGGGAAACATTTTTAACAGTTAAAAGCAAAATCCAATGCCCCCACTACAACTCATGGGTTAACATGTCAGAGAAGCAGCTTTTGGGTGACAGACTACTCTCTTCACTGAGGGGAATTACCTTGTCTCTCAAGTAAGAAGGGCTCTGTGCTGTTTCTCACTAACAGCTACTAGCCACCTAGAATAAGCAAGCAGTAAGGGGAATATCTTCATTTCCTCTTTCTTTACAAAGCACATTAGTACCCTGGTTTCACTTTCTATAGGATTAGCATTAAGGTGCTTGGCCACCAGTCAAATATGGCCCTTAGAATTCTATAGATGCATTTCATGGTCACATTTTGAAAGTTGGTATTATTAAAAGACCATTGATTTGACCCCAGGTCATCCGCATAATCTTTAATGCAACTTTAAAAATAATTAGGTTGTCTTAGCTAGGGTTTTATTGCTGTAAAGAGATACCATGACCATGGCAGCCCTTATAAAGGAAAATATTAGGGCTGGCTTACTGGTTCAGACATGTAGTCCATTAGCAGCATAATGGGAAACATGGTAGCACACAGGCAGACATGACACTGGAGAGGTAACTGAGAGTTCTACATTTGAATCAGTGGACAGCAGGAAGAGAGAGACACTGGGCCTAGCTTGAACTTCTTGTGGGAGGTCAGCTTCTACTTTTTAAAGATGTTCCTGTGAGGAGGAGAGAGGGACAAGAAACTTTTAGATAAAAAGATAGCAAAGAGAAGAAAGACAGAAACATAATATAGCTCGGGAGGACTTGGATCAAAACCCATCAGCCCCTTCTGCCTCTTCAGAAGGGCTTTTTATAACAATGCCAAGGGGCAGAGCAAAAGACCTCCCCTTGCTAGATCAAAGCACACCACACAGCCAAGTGTAGACTTTCCCAAACACCTGGTAAACACATCCACGGGCAAATCATCTCCTTATGCAGCCCTGCTGGGTAAAGCAAGCTCAGATTCTTGGACCCTGAGTAAGTTCTCACTAGGAAACCTCTGTGGGTCTCTACAGCTCCCCTGTCTTAATATATTAAAGGACCCCTCAGACCTCTCAGATAGACTGCATCTGCCTTAGGTCATCCTTCTTCCCTAATCATCCTTACCTGTCATGGAGATAGACTTTCCATTAAGCATACAGCAAGAAGGTTGGCAGTCAGCAAGGTTGGACTTACCTGTCTCTGACTACTAGCCTCTGTCAGGGGAAAACACAGAGCTTAACTCAGCTCTGACTCAGGTCCCTACTAAGAGCTTGCAAGTAGTTGGAACAACCACAGCAAGGTTGGCAGTCAGCAAGAAGGACTTACCTGTCTCTGACTACTAGCCTCTGTCAGGGGAAAGCACAGAGCTTAACTCAGCTCTGACTCAGGTCCCTACTAAGAGCTTGCAAGTAGTTGGAACAACCACAGCAATCCCTATTGCTGCCACACCCCCTAGTAAAGAAGTAGAGGATGATCAAGATGGAATGTCCTTTTGGAATGGATCAAAGATGTCTATAACAGCCTTAGCTGCACCAAGCCCTTTTTTAAATCAGCAAACTCTTGATGCCAACACATCAAATAAATCAATAAACTCCTGATGCAATTGCATCAAACTTAAAGACTCCCTTAGCTTCACCAAACCATGATTCTTTACTATCAACAGGTTAACATAATTCTAGCATGAATATTACTATACAAATTTACAATTCTTACAAACTTATATACAAAAGCAAACTCTCTATAGGACTACTTTGAAAACTTTAGCAAACATTCAAAAGAGATCTCTTAACAGAACTATTTACATTTTCTTCCAACAAGACAGAGGGTACAGGAATTGTGAGTCACCACAGTTAAAATTGTAGGTGAACTCAAAACTGTTTCATTTCTGAGGTTTGTAAAAGCTCAAAAAAGTCAGTTCTAATAACAGTCTTGAAGTTCCACTGACAGCCCAAGATCAGGGACTGGCTTGTCAGCTGCCCTGAAGTCCCTTTTAGCAGTCCAAGTCATAATGACTTTTAGGCAAAAAGGTCCAAATAGGAGGAGTCCCAAATTTGTTACAGCTGCCCTGAATGCAACAACTCAACTTAGTTCAAACAAGCATCTCTGAAGCTTCACTCTCAGCCACAGAGGCACTTTCAGTTAGCTTTCCCTAGGTGAAAACTGCTCTGGTGCAAAAGCTGCTAGCTGGCTGGGGAAGAGTCCTTCCAAAAGAGACTTTCTTACAGCCAGCACACTGAAATTGCATGGCTTTAGCTGCTAGCTCAGTTCAGGCTTTTGCAATTCCAGTCCTGAGGCCTGAGCACTCTCAACTGCCTCTCGTCCCAGGGGTTGAAGGTTCTTCCTGCTACTACAAGCCACAGCTCTCAAGCAGCCCTGGCTCTGGGAGGAAACCCAGCCACTGCCAGTCACAGCTGCTACACCCCCAGCTCTGTTTACATTTACTCACACTATATTTCCCTGGGTGTCTGGCTGTTCAATTATAGGGAACATTTGAAAGCCTTGCACTTCTTTCCCTCTGCCATCTGCTTCCCTAATACTGGCTTGAACAGGAGGTACAGGATTGGCAATGAAGGTTTGCCATGTTCTAGGATGTTTTTGAGCTAGGGCAATTAGGGCACCTTTTCCATTCTGATAGACAACCCCCCCCCAGGTGTGTCTAATTCCACCCCTACAGAAGGAAGAGGAGTACTATTCTGAGAAGGAGAGACCCAAAGAGCCTTCAGTTTTTGGAAAAGAGAAATTACTAGGTCTTTCAAGTCCTTCAGTTCCTCCCTTGTCTCATCCCAAGACTTCTGTTCCTTAAACTAGGCTTCATGGCCAAGAGGTACCTGACCCTGATTGAACAATGTTGTAAAAGTGCTCTCATCTAGTGGCAGCTCTGGCAGAGCAGAGGGTTTCGTTCTGCCCTATCCACCTCAGGGAAAAATTGCCCCCTGCTGCTCAGGACTTAGATCTAAGCTGTCTTGAATTAGTGCCCACAACCCAAAAGCTTCCATGGAAATCTTTTCCAGCCCATGTTCCTCATGATATTGTTGCATTTTGACTTTGATTCTCCCCCAGGAGTCTGCGTCCAGAGTCCCATAGTCGGGGAACCAAGGACACAGTTCCTCTATGAACTCCAAGAACCCCTCCCTGTACTGGTTGCGGTTCTACCTCAACTCCCCCAGTTTTCAAACTTTCTACAAGCGCATATACAAACATCTGCTTACTATTTCTCTGCCCCATAGCAGCTTTTCTTTCTCAGACTGCTAAGTCTGCCATGGCTGCTTGTTCCTGGATGCTGTTTTTGGGTCTGGCACTAGGGAAATTCTACTCTTACTTTATGTTTCTTCCTACACAATATTCCTATACCTAAACTCTATATTTTTTTCCTAATTTAATAGATAGAAATTGAGAGAGAGAAAGGGAGAAACCTAGACAGAGAAAGATACTTCTTGCAGCCTAACTTTTCTACATACAGTTTTTTGCTCCCGAAGAATAAAATACTACCACCTTAACCTTAATATAAAATTGGACATGTCCAACTGCTTCTATGGTGCTTCCTCCCCCACTTACTTCTTCTGCACCCAAGTAAGTCCCTGTTCAGGTGCCCTTTGTGGGAAGCCAGCTCCCACCTTTTAAAAGGGTTCCCATGAGGAGGAAAGAGGGATAAGAAACTTTTAGATAGAAAGGTAGCAAAGAGAAGAAAGACAGAAACATAATATAGCTTTGGGATGACCTGGATCAAAACCCACCAGCCCAGTCTGCCTCTTCAGAAGGGCTTTTTATAACAATGCCAAGGGGCAGAATAAAAGACCTCCCCTTGCTAGATCAAAGCACACCACACAGCCAAGTGTAGACCTTCCCAAACACCTGGTAACCACACCCATGGTCAAATCATCCCCTTATGCAGCCCTGCTGGGTAAAGCAAGCTCAGATTCTTGGACCCTGAGTAAGTTCTCACTAGGAAACCTCTGTGGGTCTCTACAACTTCTGAAACCTCAAAGCCTGTAACATACTTCCTCCAACAAGGCCACACCTACTCCATCAGGGCCATGCCTCCAATAATGTCATTCCCTCTGAGTCTGTGGGAGCCATTTTCATTCAAACCACCCCACAGATCTTCATTAATGCTACTGACTCCCTTTTAGACCCCAGTACTTCTTCTTTATTGATTGGAACCTAGAAAGGTTGTTAAGTGATGACCCAAGAATCCAGAACTTCGATGAGAACTTCTAGAATAGGCTTTGAAATTTACAAATCATTGCTAGATTCATTGTTCACTTTCTTCTATGCAGTAACCCAAACATAGGCAAAGAGCTTTATGACTTTTACCTGTGAAAATCATGCACATATAGATAGCTGCTGATCTGGAATGCAGAGACTCAAAATGCAGATCTTTGGACTCCCAATGCTTTGCTCTTTACCTGGACTTAACCCAGTAAACACAGAGCCAGGGGTCTTTCCCCTGAAGATAGTTTGTGACCCTCTGGTTCGTGCAAACATCCGGAGCTGATGAGAAGCTGACTTACTTCCAAGAAAGCTTTTAAAGAGGCCTCGTCTAGGGAGTTCCCTTTTCCTGACACTTAGATAAACAGCTCTGCCTTCGTTCCAACATCCCAATGACTTTACCTAGTGAACTCTAAATGGAGACTTAAATCACAAAAATACACAGAAGTAAAAGGTAAAAAAGAAGGGTAAATAAGGTCTCTATGCACAGATCCCCACATGGTAGACTGTTCTATCTTCTTAATCAGGACAAGTTCTAAAATTTAACATGCTTACAGCTTCAGAACTCTATCTGGCTCCCAATAAGATTTCATGGATGGTATCTATGAACTTCCTGAAACCATATGAAAACATTAACATTAAACTGGGGGTGGGAGGTGGAGGGAGAGGAAGGAGGAGGAGGACGAATGAGAGAGGAGAGGCTAAGTCAACTGATTAGTCTCTAACCAAATAAAACAGCAGGGCCATTCCTACTCTTTCTTTAGTTCCAAAAGTAACCGGGCAATGAAATCTCCTAACAACAGAGCTATTTTTTAATATTCCCTTTGCTATATATTCATCCAACTTCCAGCTTTGTTGTGACATACAGCATCCCACATCTATATGGACTTATGGCCATTTCACCCAGGGCCCTCCCTGCCTCTTTGCAATTATGTCTTCATGTCTCAATGCTGTCTTCTGGACTCTGAGAGAACTGGCCTTGTGTTTGGATGGTCACTTAGACTGCCTCAGGAAGAGACAAAAGGAGCTTGATCACCATTGAGGTCAGAAGGATGGGCAAATAGGATCTGAAACAGGGAGTTAACTTGTAATTAACAACATAGATTTCGAAGACTGATAGTGCATGTTCAAGTACTCATTTCTGATCCCTGCTGCACATATGCTTTGAGTATATTATTTACTGGGTAAACCTAAGTTCCTCATTTATGAAAAATGGAGAAAATACCTATTTCCTCTGGTTGCTACAAGATCAAACAATACATGTAAGATGATTCCACTGTGAATCAGATACTGAACATTTTAAAAGTGAGAGCTTAAACCAGAAGTGAACTTTCCAAATCTCAGTTTCTTCCTTTTGTGATTTTTATGCTACTTCATAGCCATTTTTCAGCTCACAATGTTGTTAATGTATACCCTCACCTACAGGTTTTGTATTTTATGTATCTTTGCATTTTCCTTAATGCTGAACAATGATTTGAATAAAGAAAATGACTCATAATATTTATTGAAATATGAAAAGAACCTCCATCTAATGCCATGCCCTCAATGTAGGAATGGCCTAGTTATTCAGCTATAGTGCCTACCTTTCACAGACAAAGCAGATGTAGCCTCTGATTCTTCTATAACAGGCACATAACCTGAACCACAGTGAAGGACTCACGGCTTCCCTGGCATGGTTCAGCACCATAAAACACAACTCTCTAACCCTGGCTGGGCTCAGCAGTATGGAAAGAACACAACCAGAAGGCCTTGGCCATACTCACTCCTTGTCAGTTTCTCCCCAACCAGAGGAGGGGTGACAACAGGACAGTGGTTTCTAGAGCAGAAAATCACCAGTCAGGAAAGGGAGCTTTCAGAACATGCCGAAATATTTCACTCAGTACTTAGCTGAGAGAAAGAAAATAACTACTGTTGAGCATACAACTTCCAAGGAGGAAATTTTGAATTGGAAGCACTTCCTTTGTGACAAAAATATGGTTAAAAACTACATTGTGGAAGAGACCATGCCATCTGTTTTTAACAATGGTCAACATGAGGATGACATTGCTAAAATGGACATCAGGCAGATTGTCCATGGCCTAGAAGAAAGCACCAGATTTTAATATGAAATCTTATCAGCATGGCCATTCATAAACATCAAAGTTCTTTTATGAGAAGAGTAATCAAGGAAGGTATATTTTACCCAAGCAGAAAAAAATATGTGTACCTTCTTTTCAATTTAATTGTCAATGAATCAAACTTCATTATCAACACTATATTTTTTGCTTTTTGTTTTCTGTTTTGTTTTTCCTTTTTGAAAGTACCATATGACCTCTTCATGTTCTCGTTGTAGTTTTGAAAGAATCAGTGGTTAAAATACCATGCAAAGTCCCCATTGAAGAAGGGCTTTTATCGTGTGTAGTGTGTGTGTGTGTGTGTGTGTGTGTGTGTGTGTGTGTATGTGTGTGAGAGAGAGAGAGAGAGAGAGAGAGACAGAGACAGAGAGAGACAGAGACAGAGAGACAGAGAGAGACACAGAGAGAGAGAGAGAGAGAGAGAGAGAGAGAGAGAGAGAGATTTGGATGTGAGTATGGGCACTTGCACACCATAGTGGGAATGTAGAGGTCAGAGGACAACTTGCAGGAGTCAGTTCTCTCCTTCCACCACGTAGGTCCCGAGGACTGAACTCCTCAGGTCGGGCTCACACAGAGAGCTCTTTTACCTGCTCAACCACCTCACTGGCCCTGAAGACCAGCCTCAAGATAAACGGACCTGCTTGATCACCAGCCACGGTCCGAGTCTCCATTCTGCAGGAAACCTCTCCGTGTGCCTAGTGCGCTGAGAAAAGCCTATGTTTTGTAAGTAACCTTCCTTAAGTCTGATCTGAAAGTACTCTCTTCCTGATTTTATCAATAAGCTCACTATGCGACTTTAAAAATTTCCACTGCTCTGGGAAAACTTCTGTTTCCTTTTATGCCCAGATTTAGCAGGTTTTTCAAAGCCCTTCTTATTAAGAAAAGTTGTGGCTGGAAAAATGGATAAGTAGTTACAACTATTCCAGGAAGCTTTAAATATTCTAGTTCAAGGCATTTAAGAAATTATCCTCTGCTTTATTGTCTCTCGGGGCCCACCTCCAAGCGGGTGCTGCCCTCCCAAAGTGAAGTGGATGGTCCTAAATGATCATAGGTGGGTTTTAAAACATAAACACAAAATTAGTTTCACACCTACTTAGACAGCTTAGAATTTTAATGTGTGAAGCATGCCAGGACTCTGCAGTGAAATAAAGCTTTGCATTCAAACTGATGTCAGCCAATCAGAGCACAGTACAGAGCACTGCCCATTTCATAATTAAGGAACACTCCTCCAAGTTCTGGATTTTACTTGTTAATGAATAAAGCATTACCTGATCCACTTTTGCCATTTATTCACAAGAACCTTGTTTTCAAAATGTGTTCAAGTAGCATGAAGGCCCCAATTTACGCCCGTCAGCTCCAGGAAATTCAGCGTTGATCCTCGGGACTATTTGTGTCTCATTCTGAGGCAGAAGTTCTATGTAAAACACGCTCTGTTCAGGGACAACACTAAGGAAAGAGAGTGGCCAGTGCTCCCAGCACATGTGACTTTTCCCCTCGATAATCTACGTTTTGATAGATTTCTCTTTCTACTGCAGCTTTTTCATTCACATCATTTTCCGTCCTTCATTATACCATGGCGTGTCCTCTCGCCCCCGGCCCCTTGTTCCTCCCATTCCTTCCCCTGCCCCGTGGTTTGTCAGGACAGCTGCAAGGCTGACAGACTCAGGTCCTGTGGGGATGAGAACACTGACCGGGCTCACACTGTGGGAGGTAGTAACAGTTTAAAACATTCCTTTTCTCCCCCTAATCCCCAAACTCCTTTCCTTGGATATCAGATGTTGAAGAAAGTTGCTGTCTGAAAAATAAGACTAAAGCATTTGGAATACAGTCCATGAGACCAAAATTTATGTTTCCCTAGGGAGAAATGTCCTACGGACTTTTCTGACTGTCCAACTCCCTCCTCAACTACCACTCACAATCTGCCTCCTCCCGTTGGTCCTCCAGTCTCCCCAAGTCGGGGAGAGACATTTGGAAGGGAAGATCCAGGTCTTGCAGGCTTCCTCCAGTTCAGAAATGCTGTGCTTTTGCAACCTCCCAATTTTCCAACTCTGAATCACAAGAATATTCTTCAATCCCATTTGTTTGTTAATTAACACACACTGGATTAGACTAGTTCAAGTTTATGTCACACCTGAGATCCAGAGCAAGCTTCTGCAAGCTTCATTTTCCTCACCCATAAGATGTAGATCCTGACAGGATATGGTAGTCGTTGTAAAACCTCAAAATTTTCATGAAAGAACACACACATAAGAGGCTCACTATGATGTCTAGTAATTTGCAGGAGTATTATCTGTGTGTGTGTGTGTGTGTGTGTGTGTGTGTGTGTGTCTGTACAAGTGTGATATGGGTGTGAGCATGGGCACATGGGTGCCGTGGTGCACATCTGGAGGTCAGAGGAGGACCCTCAGGAGTCAGTTCTCTCCTCCTGCTTTTATAGGTTCTAAGACTGAACTTGGTTGGTCAGGCTGTTGGCATCCTAAGTGCCTTTTTTCACCATGCCATCTCGCCATCCAGAAGCAGACATTTCTAGCTCATTTTTCTTCTATATGTTTTCTGCTTCATAAACATAATCATGAGCTACTTGAGGTTGAGAATGATGGATATGTTTTCATACATGATTTTTACAACTTACTATCTGATGTTTTCAGTCACTAAGCATTCAGTATCTAGCTTTGCTGTGAAGATTTGCTCTGCCAACTGAACTCTTAAAACTGTTTAAAGATGATCCAGGACATTGTTCTAGAGTATTTACAATTGTTCTGCTGTGTCAATGATTTTGGAAGACCAGCCTGAGGGCAACTGTCAATGGCTCTGACCTTCTTAAAGGGTCCAAGAACAAGCTGACCTGGGCTGAAGTTGAAGTCAGATTTCTGGGAAGCCCACATGTTCCTCCATTATGCTGGGCACGCTAGTGCATGGGAGTGCACGTAAAAGAGAGAAGGAGAAATGGCTAGAGGCTGGGAAGATTAAAGTATATAAAGGAAAAAAGAAGAAAGGGGTAAGGAAAAAGCAAAGAGTGAGTCAAGGGGAGATGGAAGGTGCTTGCAGTGACAGAGAAGGAATACCTCTTGTAGAAGAGTAGGGAGGTCATGGGGAAGATTTGCTGTGGTGATGATCCATACAGAGAAGCTCCACCCCATCCCTAAGACCACCCTGGACCAGAAGAACATCAGCAGGATGTCTACAAAGGGCTTAAGGTGGCTTTTACCCCGCAGCTGAAATGTGCTTGCTGGCATCTTTTGGTCATTGTTCTTATTTGATGGCAATTCCTGTTGTGGGACAGAAGATGGGTCCCCGGACTCAGAGAACACACTAAATCACTGTTACTAGTCTGGCCTCTCTTCAGGGGCCTCTGCCCAATTCTGAGGAGAATGTATGTGAAACAGGCGTGTTTCTTAAAGACTTTTCTTCCCTACCAGGTGCTTCTTTTCCTGTCTACACATCAGACAGTTCTAAAGTTACATGAAGCCTTACAGGTACTGAAGAAAAACAAGAAAGATATGTCTAAAATTCCAAGTTCCTCAGAGTTAAACAGGGCTGCAGTAAATTTCTGGCTGAGCTTCCAGAAGAACCAGCATTATTTCATAAGGAACATTCAGCAGGCTACACTGACATCTGGGATGCTGAACAGCTTGCCTTTTGGTTGACTTAAGAATACAGTGCTCTCATGTAAACTGTGGTCCCACTGGGGAAACCAATCAGATACCCAGCCTAAAACCCAACAAGTAACATGAATGGCCTTCTGTGAAGTTGAGGCAAAGAGGGAGTGTTAAAAATTACCCAACCTTTCAGGCAGAGCTGGATATGCAGAAATTGATTAACACACCAACGTCCAATTCCACCTAAACATTTTTGGATAACATGCAAGTTTGCTTCTACATAGGCAATATATCCAGTGGCAACAGGAATTTTCAGTGAAGGCAAAAATAAGTTCTGTATAGCAAACATTAGCAAAGAGCCCTGTAAGATGTAGTTTTCAATGTAAGAACTGTTATGATACTGTGAGTCGGGGATGTTTTTATTTTGTTTTGTTCTCAAGTTTTGGGTTTTTTTGTTTTGCTTTTTAAAATTCTAACTGCAACTGTAATCAGCAAGCTGAGTGTTAACCACTGCCCTGACAGGGGCTCAGATTTGCTGGAATGCCTCAGCTCCCACAAGGGAAGAAATCATTTCCTGTGAAGTCCAAGTCATACAGGTTACTGAAATGGTGCCATTTCCTCTTGCTGAGCAATATTCATGACTATCTCTTCAAGGACTGCATTCCTCAGCTATGTAGCCATGAACATCCCTGGCTAGTTTCCACAGAAGCACATAGCAGGAGACTCTTGAGCCTGGCTGGGTCCTGGGCCAAGAACTTTTCACTCTTGCAAAACGTATTAGCCTCTAGAATTTCAGTGCTATGTGAAAACAGATACTTGAATTTTTAAGGAGGTCTCTTGTGAAACACACAGTTGTGTCATGATTTAAGTCACACCCTATCAAAAGATGGAAAACCAGACATCTATGAGGGTTAGAAAAGGCCCAATTTATAATAAACCTTCCCATATGTTTTAATTGCATGCCTATGGAGCTTGGACATCTTGACATTGTGACTATGTGAGACGATGTGGTGCTATAGAGTCCGAAGGCTTAAGCTTGGCTCAAGTGCTTCGAACTATGCGAATGTGGGTACATTTCTGGACTTCTGGGAGACTTGGTCTCCTCATTTGCACGACAGAAATTAAAAAGATACTGAAACAAGTATTCTACTCCAGGATTATAAGGATTCAATGATATGATGCATATAAATTCATCATAATTTGTGAATGATATGATGCATATGAATTCACCATAATTGTGGGAACACAACTGAGGCCATTAATGGTTGACACACAGCATGAGGACCTGGGCTGTACCTGAGCCTCAGATCAACAGTGATATGCTCTTGTAATACCAGTTCCAGGGGCCTGGGCTAGCCTAGCCTAATCGGCAAGCCCCAGGCAATGATAGATGACACCCAACAAGGAGTGACACTGAGGGTTGCTCTGTGGCCTTGGTGGGGAAGGGAGAGGGAGAGAGAGAAGGAAAGAGCGATGGGGGCGGGGAGGGGAGAGTTAACATAGAGTAATAATCCTTAAGTAGTGGTACCCCATGATGTAAGGTCAAAGTGGTTACCAGACTTGGTATCAAAACAGTCATTACGAATTCTAAAACTCATGTTTCCTAACGTAACCAGTGACCTGTTAAACTAAACTGCCTCTCTACCAAGTAGCTGTCTTCCTTCAGAGATCTTTTAAAGCATTAATTCTCATGTCATCTTCTAGTCAGTTGGCTAAAGACTGTAACTTGTTTTCCCTAGAACCAGGAAACTATGATACACATATGTTAACGTGTGACAGCTCAATTTTGTTGTGGTTGTTTGGGTTGTTTGTTTGCTCTTGACGTTTTTGTCTGCCTTGTACCTGCACTGGCTTGCTTCTGTGCCCTTCACATCTGTCCTAATAGACCCATGACTGTCCAGTTCCCTTGCAGGATTCTGTCCAGATTGCTCTTCAAGCCCTGTTCTTTCAGAACTCTGATTGACATACTGTATTACAAACCCCTAATTAATTCAACATTCCCTGTTTCCTGATGAACACATAGAATTTATAGCCTGTGAGAAAGCATTATATATTTAATTAATTCTAATCATATTAATGTTTTATGTATTCTCAAACTAAACTATAAGTTCTTTGACAACCAAATAATAGTATGCGGCCTTTCCTCATGATTCTCAGTTTAGCGTTCAGCAAAGAGGAACTCAAAAATACAATTTATTAAATTGATATTTGATGTAAATTTATCCCAGTCATTACTTAGAACAGCCACCTGACCAGAAGGTCCACAGGTGAAGTCTCAGCCTTTTGACTGGTGACTATCTCTCTCAGGATCATCTCTCACCTGTAGCTACTACCTGTGACTAGGCCAGGGTCACCAACGTTGGGAAACCAATGTGATTCCAACTCCCTGCAACTGAATTGGTGCTCCCTTCAGACATCCTGGGAAAACTATGTGGCAGCTAGTCAACGCAGCATGGGGGTTTCTATTAAAAAAACCAGAAAGGGCCAGAGATAGATGTTTTAATGTTCAATCTCAAAGATTAATGATATATTACACATGTAAATTTAACAGAGTCAAGGAGCACCAGTAGATTGATCTATGTCCAACACTACCCGGGTATGTGAGATGTGCATTCATACTAAAGTAAACTATCATGTACTCTAGATGGTAAAAGCCATGCCATAAAAATATTTCCTTACTCTCCAGTAAGCCCAGCACTTAGGAGGTAGAGGCAGGAGAATCACTGTGACTACAAGGCCAGCTTGCTTTACATAGTGAGTTCCAGGTCAGCCAGAGTGTCATAGTGAAACCATGTCTCAAAAACAAATTTCCATTACTCGAAGATAAAAGCAGTTAACACTACAGATGTTTTTCAGTTTTTCCTTTAGTAAAAAAATATATTTTCCTTTATATTGCTTCTTCATAGTGGAAGCAATGCATTTAAGAAACATGTTTATTTTGATAGCAATTTATGATTATTCAGTAATGGCCTTCAATATTAAAGAAATTAGAGTATTTATTCAATATTTTTCTTTATGATTGTTTTTTTTTCACATTATTCCAGATCTCATTGTGTGGATAAACTTTAATAAGATTTTTACTTTATGCTACTGTCAGTAATTCTTACTTATTTACTGTGTGTGTGTGTGTGTGTGTGTGTGTGTGTGTGTGTGTGTACCTGCATATCCTACAGCACACATCTAGAAGGCAGAAGACAACTTTCAAAAGGCAGCTCTTGCCTTCTATCTTTTTAAGGCAGGTCCTCTCTTATTTCTGATGTTGTTCTGAATACCTCACAAATTTCTGGGAAGTTTCTCTGGCTCTCCATCTCACAGGAGTGCTGGAATCACAGATGTTCACCGTATCTGACATTTTTATACGGGTTCTGGGAATTAAACTCGGGGGTCATCAGTTTTATGAAGCTAGCTATCTCTTTTACCTGCTGAGCCATCACCCTGACACCGTTATCAGCAACTCTAAAACATAAATCTACGTCTAAAATTTTGTTAATCACTCAGTATATCTTTAAGAGAAGGTAGTGGGGTTTCTGGTCTCATCTGTTCTCACTAACTCTGCATCTTTAGTCTATGTCTGCTCTTCTTAGTGCGGAGAATTTTCTGTTTCACTCTCCTGTCATTCTTCTGGGGTTCAGGACATGGAGCTCCTTGGTTTAGCTGCTGAGGGATGACAACAGCTAAGGGATGGGGTGTGAACAGAGTTGTTGTATATATATATACTCCTTTTTCTCCCCTGGGATGTTTGTCAAGGGCTGTTTGCATCCCTCCACTGTGTATTCTAGGTGCTGTCAGACCGTCTTCATGTATTTCTTCTTCTTCCTTTCTGCCTACAGACTCTAGAGATGGCTTCCTACTACCACAAACCATGTTTGGCGTAGGATGGGACCCATTGTTAGGTACTAACAGGGTAGTATGCTGCTCATTGTGGTTTCTCTACTCTCTGTTTAAACTTCTACAAGTATCCCACTCATTAATGAGCAGTTGCTGTAAGTAAGTTTTCAGTCTTGGAAAACTCTGTCCATGCTCCCTCTGTCCGCTGTCATTAGACAACATTTTGTACCCGTCACTATCAAATCCAAAGTTCAGACTTCAGGCTCTGCCTTTCTTGGTCTCTCAGAGCAATTGATTTCATAAATGAATGGAGCCTTTCCCCTGAAACGCTTGGCTCACTTTCTCTTGGAGAAGCTTTGTATCTCATATTCCTTGTCTGCTGAGTCTTCCATACGATCCTGCTTACTAACACTGAGGTTGTAAGAAGCCCAGTTAGCAGACCTCTTTTTTTCTCTCTTGGCACACAGTCATGATTTCTTTTTGGTGGGTAGTTTTAACATCATCTCTAAACAACCACTTTCAAATTTATTCATTTAATTTGAACAACTCTCTTAAATGCTAGAGTCATAAACCATTTTTCTTAGTCAATACTTTAACCTTGATTTTCTTTTAAACCTATGAACATGTAAATGGAAACTGTATTGCCTGGTTTTCCAAGTCAAAATTTGGGAGTCTTCTTTCTTCCTCTCATACTACATACTCAAACTATCTGTGAATCCTGAGGCCTGTCATTAAGCTGTTCAGAAATTCAATGGCTTTTCAACAACTTTCCCAAATGTCATTTCATCCTTCAGGAAGGCAAATGCTTCTGAAACAGTCTTCATATTTTCATTCTTATGCTTCCCCTTGTTTGGAAGGACTTTACTTCTTAGACAAGTTAGATTATGTTGCCTACCTCTTCAACAACTTCCTGACTTCAAATATCTTTAAGAATAATGCCACTTTCTAGGCATACAGGCAGATGGACCGGGCCCTTTGCTCAGTACATGAATTGACTGTTTGAAACCTGGGGCTTAGTAGAGACCCTTGGCTCAGCCTGGGAGGAGGGTACTAGACCTGCCTGGGCTGAGACCACCAGGTTGATCTCAATCCTTGGGGGAGTCTTTGCCCTGGAGGAGATGGAAATGGGGGGGTGGGACAGGGGGAAGGGGGGCGGGGTGGGAGGAGGGAGAACGGGGGAATCTATGGCTGATATGTAAAGTTGAAGTATATTGTAAAATAAAATAAAAAAGAAAAAAAAAAAAAAAGAAAAAAAATCTAAGGAAAAAAAAAAAAAAAGAATAATGCCACTTTCTGATGACCAAGCCCTGTGAACTTGTCTCTGGCCATCTCTCTCTTCTCTCACAGACTGTCTTTGTTGGCATTTATACACACCAAGCATCCTCTCTCTCCTTGGAATCATTGCATTTATTGTTCCCTCTTCTTAGAATGTGTCTGAAATGTTCCTCTGCTAGGTACCACAGGGATTGTTTTCTAGGCATAGTTAACTCTTTGCTTAAATATTATGAGAACAGAGGGGCTTTCTCTATAGACCTTGTCTTAAAAACCCAAACCAGTCTCGCCTACCACTCACTCAATCTGTTCCTGTTTTTTATAGCTGCAATCACCACCTGATATATTTTATGTATGTTTTCTACATCTTTATAGCTTTTTTCCAACTCCTAAAATTGAGCTCATTGAGAGCAGAGATATTCTAGTTCCTTACTAAATCCTCAGTACTGAAAATTATGTCCAACACAATAGTAGGCACCAGAGAAATACACAAAGCAATTAAAAGATGTATATCCCCTATTTTTCCTTTTAAATGTCCAACATACAAAATTTTAAAACATATATAACTTAAAAGATATTAGTTGGTGTAACTTCAATTATTCTCTAGTGAACCTCAGAAATTAACACATGACCAATCATGTTTCATTCTTCCCACTTAACTTCCCTTCACCCACTTCCTATTATGTAACTTTATAGCAGCCCCAGAAGTCATTTCATCTATAAATGATATGTACTTTGGTAATTATCCTTCAAATTGTATTCACAAGGTATTAAAATGTCTATTTCCTTACTTTCTCCTGAAACAAGTAGAAATGATCATATAAAAATAATCTTTGCCACTTTTATTGGTGAAAAATTACCCTAATCCTTTCAAATTGAACTGAGAAGAACAATGAAGAAAACAGAGTTCTTAAGGCCCACTGTGTTTTCCTATTTACCTCCAAGAAAGGAATAGACAGGAATGGATTCAATTTTACTCTTCCTCTTTCAAAAGTTTATTTATAGATAGAATTATGCATATTAATTTGTAAGATATGAGCTTTATCTTAATCATCTCAGCATACAAGTTGTGTGTCCTTTGGCAGTACGTTTTTCATGTAGTCACCACAGTAGATAACTGTATACAACAAGCAAACAACCATATATAGATAGATGATAGATAGATAGATAGATAGATAGATAGATAGATAGATAGATATTAAAGTTCTAGAGTTTTCCATCTTAAAGGCATTCTCCAGTCCTGGGAACAGGAAAGCAGTCTACATGCCCTGGGCCTCTTGTCTGTAGGACTGGAGACATATTTGATCCTGTCAGGGCTGGGTGGGTCTGTTCAGGGAAAGCTCAGGTGGTAGCTATTAAGCATCTAGCTGCTTAGATGGGATGGGAAGGGGTTTAGAAAAGAACATATGAAAACAAATTGAGATCATTTTTTTCTTATGCTGTTGTCCTGCCTCAGTAAGAACTTATTAATGAAAACAGAAAGGTGGTGGGATGAAGGAGGACAGACAGACAGAAAAGAAGGAAGACAATGAGGAAGGAAGGGAGGAAGAACAAACAAATGCACATACTGGAAACTCAACTCTGACATTTTAAATGGTAAACCTGGACCAGTTACATCTGTAAGATATGAAAAGAAGATTGGAAAACTTTATTTTGTCAGGTGCACACCTTTAATCTCAGCACTCAAGAGGCAGAGACAAGCGGATCTCTGAGTTTGAGGCCAGCCTGGTCTACATAATTAGTTCCAGGACAGTCAGGCTACATAGTGAGACATTGTCTTAAAAAAAGGGGAGAAAACGCCTGTTTCAAGACACAAAAATAAACGTGAAATCTGGGGTCAGGTAGAAGCTGAGTAATTGTGCTTCTTGCCTTTCCTCTGTCTTCCTCACCTCGGGACCTTGGAGGGCCACAGTCACCACATTCTCTGCTGGGAATCTGCGGGCCAAGTTTCCAATAACTGCAATTATAAAACAAACAAACAAACAAACAAAACCCCACCTTTCTTCGTTAGTTGCTTGATGCTCATTTGACTAGATTTCAGAATGAAAATAGATTCCCTTCTCTTGCCTAGAATATATACCCGGCCAGCAATATCCACATTCTGTGTGACTGGATGCTCAGCACACTGTAGATGTGATCCACTTGTGAGCCAGTGCATACCTTCGGCGTGGATGAGTAACGGACGTGAGGCCTGAAGGAAGGAGGCCTTCTTCAGTTGCCTCTCTGCTATCCTGGAGGGTCTCCAGTGTTCTCTAAGCAGCCATCTGTGGCTCTTCTCTTCTACAGTCTTGAGGGACAGATCCAGAGAGTCCTGCTCAATCCAGAGTCCCCCAAAAATGATTTAGGAGCAGCTACCAACTACAGTTTGTAAGCCAGCCTGCCAGGGTACCTGTCCAGAAGTTCCCGGGCATAGCATTCTAAACACTAAAATGTGGCTGCTCCTTGCCTTAGCACGCTGAACTCAAACATGAGGAATGCTGCTCCACCAACTACCTTTGTCCTGCTTTGCCTTTTCTGCTTCTGTGATTAAAACTCTGACCAAAAACAACGTGGAAAGGAAGAAGTTCATCTCACTTTACAGGTTACAGTCTGTCATTGAGGGAAGTCAGGATAGAACTCAAGCAGGAACCTGGAGACAAGAACAGAGGTGGAGAGCACAAAGTGATTCTGTTTGCTGGTGCCAGATTTACCAGTTAAAACAAAAGTCAGAGTTCACATTACAAAAACTGAAGGGGCCAGCCAGGCATGGGGTCACCCGTTTAATCCCAGCACTGGGCAGGCAGAGGCAGGCAGATCTCTGAGTTTGAGGCCACCCTGGTCTACAAAGTGAGTTCCAGGACAGCCAAGGCTACACAGATAAAGAAGAAACAAAACAAAACAAACAAACAACAAAATGGCAGACTGAAGGTATCTATTAACATGAAGAAAGCCCTCCTGGTGTAGCAACTTGACAGAAACAGAAAGACTGAAGAATACCTTAAACATAAGTTGTGCTTCTAGAAATAATTTTATTTCCTTGATTTACATATTTTCATATTTTAAGTATACTGGAGAAATTTCCTACTTAAGGGTTCCATGTTCGGAATGTGTTTTTCAAAAGCTCCTTTGGGATGAGAACATTGTGCACATTGTTTTTGGTTCACTAACAGGGTATTCCCTTTCAGAAATTAGATTAAAAATGAGTCAAGCACAAAAGTCAAGCAGATGTTTGTATTCACTCTTTAAAGTAGTTTGACGGAGAAGTAATACATGGACCGACTGGACAACAACAGAATTTTGCAAAGGTCGGCGTTGTGTCTATAACAAGTGTCCTCTGGCATCTAGGCTTTAATTCTTTTGAGAAAAAGGAAAGAATTGCAACAATATAGTACTTACGAATTATTTGGAAGTAAACTCTTTCAATAGGTGTCCAACAACAGAGGAATGAATAAAGAAAAAAAAGGTACATACATACAATAGAATTTTTTCCACATTGAAGAACATAGTTACTGGAAATAATCACATCAAGTGAAAATTAAGCTATCTCCGAAAGACTCAAGTCTTGTTTTCTCTCATTTGTGATTCCTAGAATTTAAGCAGATGCAGAAAATCGTGTCTGCATGCAGAGACCTGCATGACTTTGGGATCAACCTGACTGGGTATGTTTAGACGTATGTAGTATCAAACTGCCCTCTAAATTGATATCTTGCTACCTGTAATTAGTGAAGCTCCCAGACCGAATCCTTCCTTAGGCAATTGACAGCAGCTGACACAGAAACTTACAATTAGTCAAAGTACAGAGAACAAGGGTCTGAGGAGTGCTCACCCATCAATAAAACATCTGTATGACACGCTCTTCCCTCAAGGCTCAACAAACATCCCAGAAGAGGAAGCAGAGCTTAGGGAGGACCAGAGGGAAACAATGTCTTCTGGACATCACAGGGCTACCCCATTTACAAACTCACACCAGCGGTAGTTTTCAGCATGAGGGAGGCCTGCACTAGATCAATATACCAGCATGGAATCAAAAGGGACTCATGAGACCCACCCCTAGCTGAGGACCTATTGGCAGGTGATGAGTTCTCGGGGAGGGAGCATCAGTCTCCTCTAGGGGTGTGTCCCTGGTAGATTGCTCACATTCTAGAAGATGGTCCCACCCCCCTGAGCATGTGGGTAGCACAAATTGAACTCAGTGAGTTATAAAAAGAAAAAGAAAAGCAGACACATTGAGATAAAGGTAGGTCTGGGAGGAGTTGGGGAAAGAAAAAGGGATCAAAATATGACCAAAATACATTGTATACATGTATGAGATCTTATATTTCAAAAGGGAATTTTGGATCCAGAGATGAGAACTATAGTGGGGTGTTTTAGAGTTGTCTATTAACATTTGGTTGCCTCATATCGTAGCCATAAATGAATGTGGCCAATTGAATTTTAATTAAAATTAAAAATTCAGATCCTTTATCACTATTTTTCAAGTGCTCAATATCCACACTGGCTGGTGAACTACTATAACAGACAGAGCACATCTAGAATGTTCCTATCACAGTAGAAATTTGTGGGACAGTATTGATCTAATGGGTGTTAGAAGAGGTAGAAAAAGCGTACACACAGAGACAGGGTGAGAAAGTATATGGGTAGAGAAAAGTAGACAAGAACGTCAAAGGAAAACAGGGATTTTCACTGGCCCTGGAGTCTAGACTCTCATTCTACTCTCTACTGACTCAACTTTTCCTTATCTTCAAGATCCATGACATGTATATTCATGTTTCTGCAATAAGTTCTTTTCAGTTAAGCTAGTTAGCTTGGAATTTTTTTTGCTTGGAACTGAAGTCATTTTGCCCTTCCTGGATTCTTTCTCAGATATATTGTGATGTTAAAATACCCACATAGTTTGTCTGTGTTTTTCTTCTTCTTCCTTCTACCGAGAGTATGATTGTGGAACATTCATCTGCGCTTTTAAAAGCAGTCAGGGATTTTCTGAGCAGAGGTGTTCATTTTAATGGTCTCTGGAAGCCCTCTCTAGATTCATTCACACAGCCTGTGGCTGCAGGCTTGGTGAGTAAAAGCGGGGCTGGTGTACAGAACTGGTAAGAGTTTGGTTTATTTTCTCTCTTCAGGGAGGTACTAAACAAAGTACTTTATATGGAACTGAGCCTCCACTACCTTTCAAAAAATCAAATTCATCTGATACAGAAACAGCCTCAGAAAGATTTCTTTTCATTTAGGATCTTCTGCTACAACGTTTTGGAAGAGAAAGCCATGCTCTCACATCTGCTGACATACTTAGGGCTTCAGGCTTGCAAAGCAAGAGTTATCCCGGCCTCAGGCAGCCACAGAACCTTTGATCTTTGCCACTGTAGCTGCCTGAGATTATCTCCAATGCTAAACAGGGGGGAAAGCCGGCCTCCAGCTATACTAACCCCACAGCCTGCCATGTGCAAGGAATGATGTGCTCCAGGGATGGGGCTGCTGGGAAAAATGATTAAAGTCTATGGGTGGCAGGGAGAGGAATGTGCATCAGAGCAAGAAATGTCTTGTCACTTGCACAGATACCTCACCACGTGGTGACAGGTTTGTTTCTTGGCTTAGTGACAGAGCCCAGAAATCTCAAGGCAGAGAGAATTGAAATTAGAAAAGGCAATAAGGAGACTCTGCAAAGAGGAGAAAAGATGATCAGAGCTAGATTCTAGGAGGAAAATGGCCTAAAAGGGGAAAGTATCAACCACATCCAGGAAAAGAGCGGCCGGGAAAAGACTTGAAGACATGTTTCACCTGGGCTTAACCATTGTTTTATGAGATAGTCAAATTAAATATTCTTTTCGATTACTTCCTTTGGAAATTGTACAACACCTGCTCCCTCAGCATAGCCAAGGGCTCTCTTATAGAAGCCCAATGTATCCATAAGGGGGCCACACAAGTCTCCCAAGATGAAGATATTGTACATAATTCTCATAATCAATGCTCAATTTTATAGAAAACTACATTTCTGCCCACCTTAAGTTGAAACCCCAAATAGTTGCTCAACCAAAGTTTGTCGTTACTCAGATTCAGTGTTAAGCAAGCTAATGGGGCAGAAATAACAATAATACAGCACTGCTGACTGTACCATTCTTGGTACTGCATTGGTCTACCTAGCTATCTCTCTGATCTTATTGAATTCTAACAGAACCGTGAAGTGCTACTGCCTCCATTTCATAGATGGTACAAAGGAAAACAGACAATTCCAGCAAACTTGCTTCAGGTTAAACAAAAGCAATAGATGTATATTTCCGAGCCAGATATTCTTATTGTAGATGAATTAAGAAATAAACATCATTTATGTACCAGAACTTGGAAAGTTTAGTAAATATATGAAGACAGTTCAAGGGGTTCAGGTAGTACTTCCACGGCTAATCCCAAGGTGGAACTGCTAGTGTTGGTTCAAAGGGACAAAAGATGTGGTGGTTAGCATCAGCCTATATGACGAGGACCATCTTTCAAAACCACTATGACCTTTTGTAATGGACAAAGCTGGCCCAAGGTGACCACAGAGAATGAGTTCAGGCCCCTGACCTCACACTCATACTTCCCTCTTTCTGTTTATGTTCCCCACCATACCCAGCCACTGACCTAACACAACAGGAAGTTGGTGCTTTTTTTTATAAGGGGATTCTTTGAGACTCTAGAGTTTCACATCTAGGAAAGTAGGCTCTACAGAGAGATTCAGACTACAGAACCTGAGAAAATAGCAAATCTACAAGATAACATGAGCATCTTCTCGAGGCTTCATGGTTCTATCAATTCATCAATAGTCAGGCACTGTTCACATCCAGTGTCTGCTTTGCACAGAGGCAAAGACTTTTCTTAGGTTTGAAGTAGTTGTAGCTGTGTGTACTATTTGCTGAACTTGCTGTTGTTTGGAAACGTGCATGTAGCCAGTTTGATTTGTTTCTATGTTGTGGAGTCATTTGGATATAACATAGCTTTCTCATGTTTTCCTATGTACATTTTGTTTGAGAGAAAAATAAAGTGAATGTGGGGAACTACACGCAGCATAGGAACACAAAAAAAAACCACACAAGCTCAAACATCCACCAGCCACCCTGAGTTCACCGTGTGTGCAATTGCCCATTCCCATTCACATCTGCCATTACTGTTCCTTCCAAATGTGCAATTTTACCAACACAGCAACTCTCTGAAAAGCACAGGACACACTTCAGAAGTCCATGTACAAGTTTCTGAAGGTTGAGTCTTTCCTCAACAGTCCGTGCTCCATTGCACAGGAGTTTGTCCACGTTATCTCTACAGACTCCAAACTGTCAGCTCTTCAAGCCATGCTGTGGGCACTTTTACAGTCCCTCCCCCTTTTCCTGTGTCTGTCTTTCCTCTTCACAAGTGTTTCCTGGGGGTTTTCCCTCTACTACTCCAGTAGAAAGATCTTATACAAGACTCTGAAACAAACCAGGGTTCACTCACCCAACCAGCAAGGTGATGAGAGGAATGTGGCTTCAACTTCTTCTGCATGGGCCAGGCCGAAGATTCCTCCTGCCCAGCCGTGGGTTAGCAGTGTTCCCTCACAGCATTCTTAGAGTCCTTGTCAAACTAGAATAATGTGATTTCATTTTTCAGAAAGTAAAATATATCAGTTGTAGGAATTATTATTTATTCTGATAATTTTATATGCAATGCTTATTATTTCCTGCTTTTATTTTTCAGCACTTTACTTACTTGTTAAGCAGAAAATAGTTTTGTAGTCACTACCCCAATTTTTAGAGTTAATAGACTATAAATATCCCAAAATTTTCTTCAGGTATACGTTTCTATTTGCCACTCTCCCCAGGGGTAAGCTGGCCCTCTACTACATTGTTTCTGTCTCTTTGCTTGCTTGCTTATATTTATTTGTTTTATGTGCATGAGTGTTTTTCCTTGCTTGTATGTGTGTGTATCACATCTGTACCCAGTGTGCATGGACGTCAGAAAAAGGCATCAGAGGCTCTGGGACTAGAGTTACCGTTGTGAGCTGCCATATGGATACCGGAAATTGAACCTGGGCCTTCTGCAAGAGAACAAGTGCTCTTAACCGCTGAGCCAATTCTTCAGCCTCTCCACTATCTTCTTGATTGTGGCATTTGGCAAAGGTGCTGCCAAGAGAGTTGTCCCTGTGAAAAGACACCCCAGGCCACTTTAGGTTGCCTAGTCGAATACTCAAAATAGAAGTTTTCATATGTCTAAAAAGTTCATTTCCTGTACTGTACCACTTTTCATGTTCATATTACAGAAGGGCAGCTGTACAAAGAGGAGAGAGCAGATGTGTTAGATTAAGGCAGCATCCAGCCCCATGTCCACCCATCTTGGCCCAAACAAGGAAACAGCAATGAAATCCAGAGCAGAGTTAGAGAGCTACAGGAAATGAGATTTGGTAGCAAGGAAGCTTGCTTCAGAAATCATAAAGAGGTTGTCTTATTCTTGCATGAAGATGACAATATCATCTAAAACTAAAAAGGGCAATCAATAACTCACACAAACTAAATTAAAGGTGATAAAGTTCTTGTTCTTCACCCTTAATTAAATATCTATTTTTATGTCTAGCTCTCAGGTAGCTAGTTCTCAAGATGTTCATGTATGCATGCACAGACATGGATACACACCCTGTTCATAAGTAGCTTAAAATATGTGTTTTTAAAAAACAAAACTAAGCCAGGCCGTAGTGGCACTCACCTTTAAATCCCAGCACTTAGGAGGCAGAGGTAGGAGGATCTCCGTGAGTTCCAGGACAGCCAAGGCTAAATAAAGAAACCCTGACTCAAAAAAAAAAAACAAACAACAAAAATAAAACAAAACAAAACAAAAAAAGAAAAGAAAAGAAAAAGAAACACAAGAGGAGAATGCACTCATTAAATGGTGTAATAAAGACGAAAGCAAATTAAATTTAAAAAGAAAGGGAGGACACAGAGTGTTGGAGTAGTTTCTTTCAGAAACTCCAGGAAGGAGAGAGTAACTATAAAGACAGCACACACGGACAAGGAGCTGAGAACTCCGCCTCTCTGACTGGAACAATCCAGATGCAGGATGGTGGTGGAGAAGAGGGAAGCAGGCGCACAGGGCAAATGAATCTGGATAACAAGACCGTGGCCAGTTCACAGAGAGCTGTAGAAGAACGGTCTTGTTAAATAAGAAACACAGGCTGGGCGTTGGTGGCACATGCCTTTAATCCCAGCACTCGGGAGGCAGAGCCAGGCTGATCTCTGGGAGTTCGAGGCCAGCCTGGTCTACAGAGTGAGTTCTAGGACTGCTCTCTGTAAGAGCCAATGCAGAGATGAAAGCCCAAGAGGTCAGAGCTAAGAGCCTTACCCTTCACTGTTGCAGCTATCCTCTTCAGCCAAGAGACCTACTTCCTGTGTGTTTGTCTTTATATAGACTTTCTGTTCTGCCTCCTCATTGGTTGTAAACCCAACCACAAGACCTCCTTGTCACTGCCTGTCTGTACAGACCTCCAGGTCTTCTATGGTTGGTATTGAGATTAAAGGCGTGTGTCTCCAATGCTGGCTGTATCCTTGAACACACAGAGATCTGCCTAGCTCTGCCTCCCAAGAGCTGGGATTAAAGGCATTTACCACCACCACCAGCTTCTGCTATGGTTTGCTATTAGCTCTGACCCCCAGGCAACTTTATTTATTAACATACAAATAAAATCACATTTCAGTACAAATAAAATATCACCATAGAGAACTTGAGTCAGCAAAAGGCAAAGCATGTCCTTTTCTTTTACTGGTTTCTCTTAGCATACCCTCCTCTCTGTAATTCTATCCTGTTTTCTCCTTTTTTTTTAGATTTAATTATTTTTATTTTATGTGCATGAGTGTTTTGCCTTCATGTATGTAAGTGCACCACATACGTGCAGTATCTGAGCAATCAGAAGAAGGCATTGGATCAGCTAGAACTGAAGTTACAGATGGTTGTGAGCTGCCTTGCGGGTGCTGGGAACTGAACCTTGGTCCTTGACAGCAGTGTTCCTGTCGAGAAAGAAGGAAAGGAGGAGGGAGGGAGGAAAGGAGGGAGGGAGGCAGGGAGGGAAGGAGGGAGGGAGGCAGGGATGGAAGGAAGGAGCGAGGAAGGAAGAAATGTATCTACCAGGCTGCAAACTCCTTGAGCAGCCATTTACAACTCATAGATGGAATCTTGGTACACAGATGCCAAGTCATGTTAGATGATTGCATTCTGGAAGACCCACAGGCTGGCAGGGCACATCTAGCTCAGAGGATCTTCGGTAAAATGAACACTACAGGATTTACGTTTGTCTTAGTGGTTCCTAGATTCCTATTATCATTCGTGTACTGAACCACAAGGGGAATTCAGGAAGAGAATTTAGATTAAGTAAAGAAAATATCATTATGAAATTCTTTTTGACTCGCTGTGTTGGGAGGTTATATTTCTTGATACACGTCCTGATAAATTACAAGGTTACTAACACTCAAGTAATGCCTACCTGCAGCTTCCCTTGTGGGTTTTGACAAGACTGTCCGGGATTTTCGAAGCTCGGGTGATCCAAAGGGAGAGTGAATTAGGAACACCCCGTCCTGTTTACTGCTTTGCTGTCACTTTCACAGTTATTTCTGGTTTCACGGTCTTCAACGTCTAGGATAATTGTTGGATAATTTCCCCCTCCATCCTGGTACATTTAAAGTTCAAACTGAGTGCACACCATCCCCCTCCTCCTTTAAGGAATAACAAGAATGTTCATGTCTTGTTTTAACAAGTGGATGATCTGCCCCAACTTCAGAGTCAGAACTTCACACTATAAAAAGGAGGCCATTATGTTTAACTTTTTGCCCTGTGAGAAAAGCAGGATATGTCAAGCCTCTACTTAAGTTTTTTCTTTTATCCTTATGAGTCCCTCTCATGAGCTAATTTCTTTCATAGACTATATAAGCCCCTTGAAGAGCCATAGTGTTCCCTGACAAGCACACTGGCATGCAGTTAATCATTAATTTTGCATAGTCCGGTGCACATGCTGTCTGCTGAACTGTGTGTTGTTTGAAAGACTTCCTCCCGTTGGGATCAACACTGTTATGTGGGGGTCAGTACTAGATTTTTATCTCACCACTATCGGCAGGCAGTCCAGACAGAGTCTTAGAACCTCCCTTGAACAAGCCCAAGTTTCAGAGTTCACAAAGCTTAAGCCTCCATAAATACAGCAGTCGTCCTGTGATAAAACAACAGCTGCAAAAGCAGACTCAGCCACACACCCTGGCTGAGCATGTGTGGATACCAGAGACAGGTGCATCTCCTGACGGTGGTGGTGCATGCTTCCAAAGGAAAACAGCACTCACTTGTCCGTCAGCTCAAGTTTTATATACAATGTGTTTTGGAAGCATGTGAAGGAATTCAGAAACATGGTCAAATGGAATACTAAGACTTCCAAAAAACCAAAAAATATTGAACTTAAAAATGTGAGAGAGATTATTTTTATCTTATAGCAGGCTAAGTATGTAAGTATAAAACCCCAAGAAACCACCCTTCCCTGTATTGAATGGCAGCAAATTATATTTCACCATCTTTTGTTGGTTTGGGGTACCCGCTCTGCACTACTTGAAGAAAAATTGCAATTCTGCTCTGTGTGGGTGGAGTAGAGGCAGATTTGAATGAGATCCTGTTCAAATAAGCTCCTCCAGCCTAGCTCTAGGGTGGTACCTGAAGTCTGGAAAGAGTGAGCCTCTAAGCCCCCAGTGCAGAGGCAACACCTTCGGTGACCACACTGCCAGGAAAGCTCCACAGGGAGTGCCCAATAAATGTCAATGTTGTGTGGCTATTTCAACTTCAGCTTGCACGCGTTTGCTTGGAAATTAACACTGTACTCATACAGAAGGGGGAAAGGGACGTGTGTTGTTTCCAGACATAATTGAGATTGAACTCCGACCAATTCAGAAACAAGCGTTACTTTCCGCAGCTCCAGAGAAGCAGGCTTCCCTCTGCCAGAAGGGAAGTATTGCAATCGTCATGAACACAAAGCGCCCTGTATGCAGTCTCAGGGAGAAGCAGCCCTGCCATGCTGCAGGCCATTCATCTTTGTGTGTCCTTATGCAGGGGAGGTGTGCCGAGGACTTCACTCCCACGAAACCATGAGCAGTGCTTCTGGGGTCTACTGGGGCTTTGACCCCAGCTGTGCCAGAAGCATTGGTGGCACAGGATGTGGTCCAAAGATCACTTTCAACCTGCTATGTGGTCCTTGGTGCTGCTGACCTGTTCCCAAGAGCTCTAGGTGTTAGCCTGCCTTGACAGAACCTTCCTGGCCCCAGGAGTCACAGTGTGGTCAGCAGTCAGTCCACTGAGGACATTCGAAAGAGCCTCCAGAGACATTCATTACTCAGACCCCAGCCAGAACTTACGACATGTGAGCATTTGCCATGAAGTCTCGCCACGGTTGTAAGAAACAGCCAAGATCTGGAGACCAAGCAAACTAAAGCTATGTTTAGCTCAAAATAACAATTCCTTTGCTTTTTCATTTTTCCGTTATACATTTTTCACATTTTATCTCTTGCAGCTAAACTGAGTTGTAAGAGTGACGGTCTTACTGAATCACTGGCTAGTGGGACTTTGGGTTTACGTCTCTGGGAGACAGCCAGGTCTTTGACACAGGGTTAAATAAGAAATAACCAACGGGGATAGCTAGTCTTCATTTTCAAATCTGAGTGTGAGAAGAATCACCAAGGAGGCCCATGTATAAACGGTGAGGACATTTCAAGCAAAGTTTAACTGAGGAAAGAAGGTGCATCCTAAACCTCAGATGTGGGTTGGGGTGACCAGACTCAATAAAGGTTGGGGTGGCGACAACACGGTTGGTTGAGCACCCGCATTTATCTCTCTCTGCTTCCTGAATGTAGACACGAGCCGCCAGCCACGCCACATTCCCACCACTTCCTGCGGTTGCAGACTATACCTTCCCATCACGGGCCAAAGCAAACCTTCCCTTTCTTAAACTGCTTTTGTAGCCGTATTTTGTCACAACAGTGAAAAAAAAAAATCAGACACACCAATGGAGCAGCTGATAAAAACGATTTTCTTAATCATAATGGCAACGTTTTGTAACTATTTCATTGCTAATATTGTCTTCTTGGTTTTGTAAAGGAAAATTAGGGAAGTTTCCAGCAAGGTGTTAAAGGGTTTAGTTTCTCTAATAAGGGTCTTTCGGGCCCTAATTCCATTGGCAAGAAAAAGAGCCAAAGGCTCAATATTGAATATAATCACTCAAAATATAATTAACTAAAATTTACATGTTTTAAATATATTTGGCTAAAATGTGAAAAAAATTATTTAAAGATATTTTACAAATATAAACGGAGGTAGCTAAGGACAGAAGCATGTCTGTCTGCCAAAAGAGCAGGAGTGAGAGGTCTGGGTTGGGGCTTCCTTGGTTTATCTAGGGGAGAGATGTTGTTGTAACAAGTCATCTTAAAAGGCCAAGGAACTGAAGGAGTTTGTGTACAGCATCAAATAAAGTGAATATTTCCATCACATGGACTTGCAGTCAGCTTAGCTCTACACTAAGCACATTGTCTAAATTCTCTCTCTCTCTCTCTCTCTCTCTCTCTCTCTCTCTCTCTTTTTCTCTCTCTCTCCTTCCCTCCATCCCTTTCTCCATCTGTCTGCCTGTCTTCCCTGCCTATGACTTATAAGAATATTTGTTATGACACTGTACGCACTAGAATAATCTATGATAATATTCCGTCTTAAAACCTTCAATCACATTTTCAAAGTCTTTTTGCCATGTAATATCACATGTTCTCCAATTAAAGGGTTTATGATATCTAAGTGCATATCTCTGAATGACCATTATTCATCCACCACAAGTTTAAATACTAGATGTTTTGACAACACTCAGATTCATGTCTTGCTTAGACTTCCCACTGGAACTTCTGACTCAATCTAACAATATCTTACCCCAAATCTTCACCTAGATTTCTTACTGACACATTCAACCCACTAAACCTAAGGCCAAGCTACTGAGTTCTGCTCAACACCCTGCTCTAGGCCAAAACGTGAAGCTTTCAGCTTCATTGTCCAAGGCAAGTACATTTTTTTAAGTCATTTTTCTCAGACCACACATCTTGAAGCCATGGGGTCAGCATGTCCTATAAAGACATGTATGTAACTGCTAATAGCAGCTTTATAAGAGATTCTAGCTGGAAATCTCAGGCATAGACCAACAGACACAAGCAAAACATGATATAGAAATGTGATAGAATGAAATGCTACTCACCAACAAAAGTGACTGCTCATACAGATAACAACAAGGATAATCTTAAAAAATAATTACACTGAGGGAAGGAAGATGAGACCTAAAAGAGAATTGCTATCATCATCTACATAATCTTTTAGAAAATTCAAATGTATCTACAGGTTTGGGATGGAGGGGGGAGGCGGAAGAGAGGGACCACAGAGAATAGAAGAAAACTGCTGGGAGTGCTGCCCATGTTTAGATGCAGCCTTGGTTATGACTGTACACATCACAAACACACAGAGAGGTCAAGACTAGTGTCCACAGATCTGTGTGGCTTATTCTGTCAGCAGTAGCTCCATAAAGCTACTACAAAGCACATTTTCATGACTAAGATATCTATTATTTTGAAAAACACAAGGTCATCCTTTTGCACCTGGAAAAGCACCTATATAATTGACCTTTTCTGTTTCAACTTCTGTAACAGTCAGCATCAACTCAAAACACTGAGATAACTCAAAATTGTATTTATTGTTTTCCCAATCATTCCTTCTTCAGAAAATAGTTTTATTTCAAAAAAAAGTAGGCATACTAAAATTGTATTTTTACAGTTCTGAGTGGTAAAACTATTCTAAAATAGCAACTGTGCACCCCAAAATGCAAGGATACCCATAAGAAAGCAAAGGGATATTTTTACATACCAAAATAAAGATAAAGCTATCAATGAGCTTCTAGCCATTCAAACGAAATCCTATTGGGCTGTGCTTGTGTGAGTGTGTGTGTGTGTGTGTGTGTGTGTGTGTGTGTGTGTCTGTGTGTGTGTGTGTGTTTGTATAACAATTAAAGAAAATAGGCCATGAATTTGGAAAAGAGAGCAAGGGACAGTGAATGGGAGGGGTTGGAGGGAAGAAAGGGAAGCGGGGGGATGATGTAACTATATTATAATTTCAAAACATTAACAATGGTTTTTAAAACACACACAGATGTGTGTTTTATTAATCTCCTAGTTTCTTCTCTATCCAATCAAGATTAAACATCACATTGTCTAATGTTGACATGAGAAAGAGAAGCTGTACTAGTGTGTTACTAAAGATAACTAAATAAACCCCTGACTATTAGAACCAGAATGATTATATGTGCTTATCTCTGTAAAGGCTAGATCCCTTCCCTGCCTGCCGGCTAAGATTAAGTGTAATATCTATAAAGAGCTAGACTTTTGCTCCTTATGTGTTTGACCTTTTTATTTAATGCATTTATTGCTTTCACAATTAATTATATATGATAATATTAATATTAAGCACACATATTAGAGAGGATTAAAAATTAACTATATTTTTAATTGCCAATAAAACAAAAGGGGAAAATGTTTGTGTGTGTGTGTGCATGCACGCACGTGTGCGTGCATGCACACACACTAGATGCACACGTGTGTTTTTGTGCCTATGTGGGCATTTGCACATGAAAGGAAAACTTTGAGGAGGGCTTACAACACAGATTCCTTTTAAGATAAAATAATACAATAAGATATTAGTCAGATGGTGATTTTTAAGGCATCAATCATTTTAAAAACCGTGTGTGCATTAAGTCATTTTTCATCTTTCGTTTAGAATGTGACCACAAATGAGTTATTTACTGCCAAATCTCAAATTTCTCAAAAGTCCCTAACAATGATCTTAATGATATTTAAAAGCTTCTTGTAGGGACCAAATGAGATTATTTCAATGAGGTCTACAGTACTGGTAAATGTTTGAAACTGCCGTGTTACTAGCACCAATATCCACTCAAAGAACACTTGTCCACAAGAAAGCCTCCTCAAAACTGCGGCTCGCAAAAGACTACAGAATTTCTTACAACAATTACATTCACATCCTCGATCCTCAAGTTTGTGAGTCTGTGATGCAGTAAAGGTAACAAGTTTTCCAAATCCCAAATTCTCTGAACACTGGAGGTGGGATGCCATCTCAGGAATAATGTTAGGGTCAGAAGGGCACTTGGGCACTGCCCGAACTTAGACCAGATGGTTCTGGATAGATGAAATATTATAGGAGGGATGTATCTTTCTTATTATTTTATTTATTCTTTGATAATTTTATACTGGTATACAATGTACTATAATTATATCCACCCCCCAACATCCTCCCTAAAACATTCCCTTCACAACTTCATGTCCTCTTTTATTTTTTTTAAATACCCCACTGTTTCTAACTAGTACTGTCCACATATGCACATGGATGTGGGCCATCCACTGGGACCGTGGGTAACCTACCAGTGACCACAACTAAAAGGAATTTTTTCTGTAGATCTACATATACAGTCTGTGGTGAGCACATGATGGGTACAGCAGATGGATTTAAACTTCTTAATACGTTTGGGGCCTGCTTGAAATATCTGCCCAATACTCTGTCTTCTTTCTTTGTTTCTGATCTCCACAGTGCAGTCTGTTCCAAATATGTACCATATATTCTAGTCACTGTGCTCATTTATCATGGTCATGATCTACAGAAACATTCCAAGGGCAGAGATATTTGTATCTTTTATGCATTGTTACATATTCTATGCCTGTCATATTATAAGCATAGCTCAATTTTAATCAGTCGTAAACAAGGATTTGGGTCAAGAACAAGGAGGGACTAAGTCACTGAGACCATTAAAAGCCAGGTAGAACCATGGTATTTACAAAACTTTATTCAAAATAAGCTGTTATGGTCTGGGTATGGAATGTTCCTCCAAAGCTCCTGAAAGCAGTCGTTCAGAAGTCCAACTTTGGGATGTGGCTGGATCATACAGGCTGACCTTATCAGTGGAGTAATTCATTAATTGGTTCATAATTTGATGGGCTATTGGGAGGTGATGGAGACTTATTAGGTGGGATGTAGCTAAGAGGATTTAGTCCTGGGGGACATGTCCTTAGAAACCATATCTTATATCTAAATGCATCCCTTCAACCCACCTACTGGACCTGTGTGATGAGCCTCTTTGCATTACCATATCCACCCCCATTGCGATATTCTGTCTTGCCATAGGCACATAGTATCTTAGTTAGGGTTTCTATTGCTGTGAAGAGACACCATGACCATGAAAGTTCTTACAAAAGAAAACATTTAATTGGGACTGCCTTATACTTTCAAAGGTTTAGTCCATTATCATCATGGTGGAAAGTCTGGCAGTGTGCAGGCAGACACAGTGCTGGAGAAGGAGCTGAGAGTTCCACATCTTGATCCACAGGCAACAGGAAGCAACTGTGTACCACACTGAGGCTTGAGCAAAGGAGATCTCAAAGCCCACCCCCACAGTGACACACTTCTTCCAACAAGGCCCCATACTCCACCAAAGCCACACCTCCCCATAGGGGCCTTTTTCTTCCAAACCACCACACAGAGCAGTGGAATCAAGCTGCTATATCTAAAGCCGTCAGCCAGAGTAAGTGTTTCTTCCTGTAAGTTGCTTTTCTCAGGCGTTTCTGTCACAGTGATGAAAAGCTAGCACATACTCTTGTTCTAATATATGGATAGTTCATAACTGTTCATGCTATGGAGGCAAATGTAAGCAAATTATTCAATGCAAATGTAAAAATATTATTCTTAAATTTAAAGCCACTCAGAAAAGTTCAGTTGTTTTCATGACTGTGTGCCATGGAAGTATATTTCAAATTTTACTATTCTTTTGATAAATTAACTACCAAACCATAGTTAGGAAGAAACATAGACTTTAATGTCATCACCAACTTTGAAGAAATGTATACAATTAAGTATTAATGACCAAGAGAAAAAAATATGTTTTTCCATATGTCTACAATTCAAGTTACCTAGTGTCCTCAGTGTGAAGGCAGCTATAGATTTCTGTGTGGCAGCATACACGGAGAGCAGCAGGGAAGTAGGGAACACAAACTTCTCTATTTAAGAGTTCATATTTCAAAGTAAACTTCCATTTACATCCACTTAAAAAATTCATTTCCCCTAAATTTTTGGTGAGGCTGACTGGCTGCTCTATAAAGAACAGCAAATTTTAAAAATGACTGAAACCATTTGCATGAAGCTAATAATCAAACTCCTGTAGAAAACTTTACATTGGTTTAGACTTTAAAAGAAAGTAAAATCAACAAGTGGTACTATCTAACCCCCCGTTAAGGACTCAAGCCAAGATTACTCAGATTTAGCTGGACATGATAAATAAATATGGCAGAAACCAGGCACACTTGGATTGAATTTGAACAGCTGTCTGTGGTGTCTAGACCATTAATGACACAGTATTTCAAAAACAAAATACTAAATGGTTAAGTATTTCCAGGGCCTGAGTGAGAAGCACAAAGCCAACTCATTTTTTGTAAGCTGTTCCCCAGATATTTCAAAACACCTGTTCCAAGAAAATATTTCCTATGTTTAAATAGTGAAAAGATTCAAATCAAGAAACAAGGTCACAATGACATGAGCTTGAATTCCTAAACTAACATGTGTGAGAGAGCAATTGGCAAGGGTGATTTTTTTCCCCTAGCAAAAGTACTTTAAGTGCAACTTAATAAAAGACAGATGACAAATTTGAGGAGCAGATGATTAGAATTATGGAATATATGCAGCCCATATTTTTGTTGTGAAAACTATTTATAAACACCAGATCAAGCATAGTTTTAAAATGTTAAACCACCGAGATTAATAAACAGCAGAGTCATTTGAGGACAGTCTTGCTTCTTGTAATGAAGATTCCATCTCAACTCCAGCCACATCACCAGAGTCATAAACCTCTGCACGGCAAGCTGGAATCCACAACAGCATGATAATGGTTTCAAGAGGTTGCAAATAAAACTTTACAAATGAGTATAAAAGTAGTAGTGGCAGGTCCTCATAGCCCCATGAGATCTTACTTTATGTCGTGGGACACAGCCACCTAACAGTTAAATCTTATGCACATTTCTGTTCTCCACAAATCACAGGGGACATTGTGAATTTGCCCAGTGTTCAAAGCAAATCAATACAGATAATTAAAGGGTTGAGAAACAAGGCCTATGGGCGAAGGTGAAAGGAACTGGAAGCATCTTTAATTCCTTGGGGGCAGGGCCTTTCAATCCTCCCTTTCCCATACCTCGGGAACAGTGAGTGCAATATTCTGGGTGATAGGAGTCCGTAGAAAAAGCCCATCAGTTAGCCCAAAGAGGAAAATGAGAAGGACGTGAAAACAGTCTTCAGATTTGTGATGGGTGATATTGTGGAAATGGTAGCCAACTGTATCTGCCTCCACCCAGTTTGGAGCAAGATGGAAAGCAAAAACCTAAGCAGGAAAGGTTGCTTTGCTTCCACTGTGGCCAACACATTTGTCAGTACTTTCCTAGCGTGGCCAATTAGTCTCATCCTGGGAAATTGCTGGGCCAATCAGAACAGGGGCCGTTAACACTACAGATGCTTCAGGGAGGAGAGATTCTCATGACTGGGAGAATGAGCTCAGTCCAATCAAAGCACACCTGGGGGGCTTGCCAACCACAGGCTCCACGAATATCATTATCTCACAATTATTCCTTACCAGGGCAAAGGGCAGTGAGAAAAACAGAAGTGGTTTTATTTTCTGTCAAAATAACTTTGTACTGATGTTTGGCTCAACAAAACACCGCTGAATGCACATTTCAACCTTGAATAGAGCGCTAAGCAATATCACTTGAAGATGTAAGAAGTGTGAAACCTAAAAACAGTGACTACCACACAGCATGCCAGTCTCTCCTTGCCATGCTGAGGTTGGCCTGGTCAAGTAAAATGTGGGCTGCTGGTAGGTAGCAGGACTTGGAATCATGCAGAGCCAGGCATGTGCGCTTAAGAAAGAACTTGTAAAAAAAAAAAAAAAAGAAAAAGAACTTGTACCAATTATAAAACTTTCTATGTATCGATTTTCTGATCTATAAAATGGAAATAATGTCATTACCTACTTATAATAACAATCTAAGAATTTTTTTAAAACGACCTCTACTGTGAAGTGATGGCATATTGGAAAACAAGTCTATTAAACAAGAGCATAATGGGAAGCTAGGTAGTGAGGTGCGCAACAATAATACCTCCACTAGAGAAACTCAGGCAGGAGGATTGCCTGAACTGCAAGACCCTTTCTCAGAAAACCTAAAAGAATATAATCAGGCGCAGGAAATAAGGTCCTGAAAATGTTACACACTTAATACAAAACATTCTATGAAGATTATTCTCTTTACCCCATTTTACAATTTAGGGAACTTTGGCAAAAGAACTTAGTTAGAAGCATAAGTCAAAAGCATAAGTCAAAAGCAGTAGACTTGATAGCCCCAGAACATATGTGTTAGTCCCTTGTTGTTCTGAAGACTGACTTCCCATATTCCCACTACATGTCTAAACCATATAAAACATCAAACCTTATATGTTTGGTTCAAATGCAGACAAACCTTTGGTGAAGTTTAGCTTATAAATTAGGCTCAGTAAGACCTCAACAATAATAAACAGTAATGAAGTATAATAACAACACGCTGCAATAAATCGCTAGCATTGCTACCTTTGCACTTTGGGGTCACTGTTAAGCAAGGGTAACTTGAGCCAAAAGCTCTGGGATTCCATGACAGCTGGTCTGATAACTGAGATGGGTACACATTCTGATCCTGATGCTATCAATTCTGTATTTTACTCATTTTTATTAATATGACAATATAACATGTAATACATAATCCATGCATATATTATAAATACAAATGAAATGAACTATTTACTACTGATATTAAGCACAAGCAGCTATCTGCCTGCTATATTCTCCCAGTTGCCTCAGGAAATCTCAGTTCCCAGGACAAATGCTAGTGTGAAACTTATGCACATGAGACTTTTGTAACATGTACATATGCCTAAACAACATGTTGTGAAAATCCATGGTTTTGTAATTAGTATAGTTGATACTAAATTCTATAGTCTGATTTTTGACCAAATCTCATGTTCTTAACAATTAGTGTACATAGCCCTTGAAGCTGTACTTCACTAATCTTCAGCTCTATAACTTATTCACTCTCCTCAGTTCAGTTACTTGTACTGTTTAAAGCTGCTGCTGCTATAATTAACCCTGCTGAAAACAGCAAATACGTGCGAGCATTTTGAAGGTGTTTTTGTAGAAGCTCAATTTCCAGGTTGACCAATGCTAAACTTTATAATACCAAATTGTTTTCTGAAACATCGATTCACAGTTCCATCAGTTATACATGAGAGATTCTTTTAGAAAGTTTTTTAAGTATATATAAGTTATACATAATAATAGCTTTCATTATAGGATTTTTCATATGTGTACATAATGTATTAAGTCATACTCACCCCATTACTTCTCTTGTCCCCCCTCCCATTGATTCCCTTTCCCCAACTATTACCCCTACTTTCATGTCTTGGTGTGTCATGCGTGTGTGTCAGCACATGCGTGTGTTACCTAATGAGTTTAATGAGGTCACTGACAGGAGCGTGGGGGATTTCTCAACAGACATTTAATACTGTCCAGTGTGTTAATGTTTGGCAACCTGAGGACAGAAAACCCTGCTTCATTGTGTTCTTAGTTTACATTTGCTGTTTCCAGTGAAGATATGTATATTCATACATTCATAGCTTTTATATATCTCCTCATAGAAAAGCTTTACCCATCTTTGGCCTACATCCTTTTTATTCCAGTTTTATCTTCATTAATTTACAAACGATTTAAAATTTTTTTTTCTAAGCCCAAGTCTTTTGCTCACCTAATTGTTTTTCTAATATTGTCTCACATCACTTTTTTTTTTTTCTCAATGAGGACCATTTTATTAGTTAGTGTTAAAAAAAAAAAAAAAACCTCTAGGGCAGGCAAGCTATACATCCCAGCAGCCACTCAGAGGAAGGGAATGGAGGCAGGAAGTATAGTGGTTTAAGAGAAGATGACCCCATAGGTCCATGGGGACTGGCACTACCAGGAGGTGTGGCCTTGCTGGAGTAGGTGTGGTCTTGCTGGAGGAAGTGTGTCACCGGGGGTGGGCTTTGAGGTTTCAGAAGCTCAAGTCAGGCCAGTGGCTCAGTGACTTTTCCTGCTGCCTGTGGATCATCCAGATGTAGAACTCTCAGCTCCTTCTCCGGCACCATGTCTGCCTGCATGGCACCATGCCGTCCACCATGATAATAATGACCTAAACCTCTGAAACGGTAAGCCAGACCCAGTTAAATGTTTTCCTTTATAAGAGTTGCTGTGGTCATGGTGTCTCTTCACAGCAACAGCATCCTAACTAAGACAAGAAGGAGTAAGCCATGCTGCTTGAGTTAGGCTGGTGTGGAGGTCAGGCAGGCGACAGCAGGCAGCCACATGGCGAGGAGGGGCACTTTAGAGAAAGTGAAATCCAGTGTTAGGGAAGACGAAAGTGGGAGGGAAGTGTGCCTAGGAAAGGCCTTGAAAGAAGAAACAGGAAAGTCAGGCTTTTCTGGGTAATCCAGAAGAACAAGCAGAATTACAAAGCAGCATGGCTGAGTTCTGTGAAACATGGCTGTATTGTCACATTTAATGACGTCTGAAGATGAATAGATGTCCTTAATCTAAGCAGAGGCAAATTATTTACCTTTCTATTCCTTATTTCTAATAAATTTCTTTTCTCTGAGGTTTATTTTACATATATTATGCCAAATTGCATGTTTTCATAAATAGTCATTATGACATATGAGTAACATATCTTTTGGGTAATATATTCTCATTTTCATTCTTCTCTGACACAGTCCATCCTGACCCAGCTTCTCCTCCCTCCAGTCCTCCCACCTCCGCTTGCCCCCAGACTGCTGTGGATAGCTGCACGCTGTGAATGTGTTGCTCTGATTGGTTAATAAATAAAGTGCTGATTGGCCAGTAGCCAGGCAGGAAGCATAGGCAGGACAAAGAGAGAGGAGAATGCTGGGAACAGGAGGGCTGACTCAGGAGATGCTGCCAGCTGCCACCACTGTGAGAAGTAAGATGTAAAGTACTGGTAAGCCACAAGCCATGTGGCAACTTATAGATTAATAGAAATGGGTTAATTTAAGATATAAGAAATGAGATAGCAAGAAGCCTGTCACAGCCATACAGTTTATAAGTAATATAAATCTCTGGGTGTTTATGTGGGTCTGAACAGCTGTGGGCCCGTGAGGGACTGGAGATAACTCCAGCTATAAATGGCGCCCAACATGGCAAGAATTCATTAAAAAAACTGTTGGTGGCCTCACAGGCCAGGGGTTACAGGCCCCAGGTCTGGCTGGAGCAATCGGTCCAACTGCACTTGACTATAGCTACAAGTATGTAGGTACACGCAGCTGGAGCTACTTGCAGACAGATCGCCAACTCTAGCAGCTCGGGCTTAAAGGGGCCAGAGCAACTAGCAGCTCGGGTTCGAATCGGCTCAAGCCGGAGGACATGGCTGGATTTTAGCTTTTAGCCAGAACACATGCATGGACCAGGCAGGACCAGGAAAACTACAGCTACACCCAGACCCTCTTCCTCCTTTTCCCTTCAGAAAAGAGCAGATCTCCCAGAGATATCAGCTGAACAAGGCGTAATGACATGCAATAAGAATAGGCACAAACCCTTTTATCAAGGCTAGACAAGGCAATCCAGTAGGAAAAAAGGGGTCCCAAGGGCAGGCAAAAGAGTCAGAGACACCCCCACTCCCACCATTAGGAGTCCCACAAGAGCACCAAGCTACACAACCATAACATATATGCAGGGGACCTAGCACAGACCCATGAAGGGTCTGCGTTTGTGGCTTCAGTCTGTAGAGCCGGTATGGAGTCCTGCTTAAGTTATTCTGTGGGCCATGTTCTTGTGGTGTCCTTGACACCCCTGGCTCCCACAATCCTTCCTCCCCCTCTTCTACTGGGTTCCCAAGCTCTTAAGGGGAGGGGCCTGATGGAAATCTCCAACCTGGGCTCTCTCACCACTGAATGTTTGGCTATGTATTAGCAGAATGTAAGGAGAGTGAAGGAAAATGAGAAAGCAGGAAAAGATGAAGACAGAATGTGAACAAATAAAAGAAAATATAAAATAGAAGAAAAGACCGAGAGCAAAGAAGTAGCATGGGAGAAGAAAATGTTCAAGCTTGAGAAGCTGAGAAGCAACCAGTAAAGATTGCGTTGTGTGGATAAACTGGTAACTACAAATCACTAGCACATCGGTTTCCAAAACCGATTCACCCATTCTCCAGAATGATGCTTACGGTCACTGACTGCGTGTTCCCATTGGATGAATCAGAGGCCCCTCACAATCGACAGGTTTAAAACCATGCCTTCCATCCCTAACACACCTTCCTTCCCTAAACATAAGCTATAGCCAGCTATTGGTGAAATTATTAAGGCCACTCCACGTAGTTAAAAGGAGATTTATTTAATGGTGTAACTTACAAATGAAGGGATAGGTAGGTTGAGGGTTCTGGGAAAGACGCAGCATAGTCCGGCGATGTTCTCTGGAGAACTCCCCTCCGTCCACCTCTAGCATCTGGGCTCCCAGCAGCAAGAGAGCGCCGCACATCCCGATCTCATCTTCAGGGACCTCCCTTGGCCCTGCCTTGTAGGCGTGATAGTTACCAAAGCCTCAATGGGGGTTGGAACTTCCAGACCAAAGGTGGAATGGCTACCCACTACAGCCAGCATATCCATGGGTCCCACACCTGCGGATTCAGCCAGTCATGAATTGAACTGTTAGAAAGATTCTGGAAAGTTCCAAAATGAAAAATTTGGATGTACTGCCTGCCAAGCACCACACTGATGACTGAATTAAAGTCAGTGAGGTGATGTGTGGTGTTTCCTGCTGTAGCCGCCTGCTGTAGCCGCCTGCAGATCTGTGTTTGCCATGGCTCCTTGTTTGTGCACTGTTGGCTTCAATTCTCATTCAGGCATCATCTACTTATGCCTGCAATGAGTGTGTGTGTACTAAACATATGCATACCTTTTCCTTGTCATGTTGCTAAACAACAGTATAGCAGCAGTTTATGTGGTACTAACGTTATATTAGGTTGTGTAAGTAGCCTAGAGGTTATTTAAGTCATCTAGACAAATGTGTTCAGGTTATATACAGTTATG
>CABHPP010139442.1:21278-34032 GCA_902168425.1 Peromyscus attwateri | reverse complement strand
TGTAGTGCAATACTTTTCTGATTTTATGGATTCCATATGGATTTGCTGAACATGATTCTGAGTTGTACAGCTATGAGTTAGACACTGGGTATCCAATAATAAGTGATGAAAACCCTGTCTCTGTGAACTTTACAGTCTCCTAATATGTGAGTCTATAAGTATGTGTCCATATATGTAGGGTGTGTGTGTGTGTGTGTGTGTTTGTGTATATGTGTGTATGTGTGTTTAATTTGACATGTGTTGTATGGTTCAGTCTGACCAATGGTATGTGTATGTGTTCAATCTGAAATATGGAGTGTGTGTGTGTGGGTATGTGTGTGTGTGCTCAGTCTGACATGTGGAGTACATGTGCGTGCGTGTGTGTGTTTGTGTGTGTGTGTGTGTGGTGTGTATGTTGTGTCTCTGTGTGTGCTCAGTCTGATTAAAGACTGGCCAGCTGCTTATAACTTGGTAAAGAACCTGCTTCTTGGTCCATTGATCTCCAGTTTTTTGTCTCATTCTTTTATTATCATGTTGTATTCTTTCCTTGCTTCAGCCCCCTTTGATGCATTTATTCTTCTAATTTATTCAGGTAGATCACTGACTTAAAGTTCATTTTCTAAATTTAGTATTTGTGGTAACTTTTTTGAGAATATCAATGTGTTTTGATCATATCCACCTCCACTCCTCCCCAACTCTTCGCAGATCTATCCTCTCCCTCCCTCCCTCCGTAACTGTATGTACACTATTCCTGCTATTACCCATTGAGTACAGCTTGCTTGCCTCTGTCTGCGTAGGTGTGATATCAGCCATTGGAGCGTGGTCAACTCACCAAGGGCTATGCCCTTAGGGGAAACTGATGCTCCCTCTCCCAGAAGCCACCAGCTGTCCACAGATTCTCAGCTAGAGGTGAGAGCTCATGAACCTCTTCCCAATTTCATGCCAGAAGACAACTTTTTCTTGGTAATAAATTGTGTGCATAATTTCCCTTCTGAGTATTGCTTAAGCTGAATCTCATGGGTTCTGATACAAGTTTTTACTTCAAAATGTTGTCTAAACCCGTGATCTTTTTATTTGAGTGATGAATTATCAATGATTGTAGTTCAACTTTTGAATGTCCAAGGATTTTCTGCTTACTCATCTATTATTGATTACTCATTAAATTCCGTGTGGTTAGTGAATATATTTTATGTGATTTCAGTTGTCTTATATGTAGCAAGCCTTTTATGTCACAGAACATAATTTATGTTGTTTAACATGTAAGAGGCATTGAGAAAACAGTGTGTGTTGTGCTATCAGTGACAGGAGCGGGCCATACATGTAGCATTGGTTTATCATGTTGAGTGTTCTGCATTCTCCCAGGTTTTCTGTTGGTTCTTCTTGAGGTAGGGATCTAGATATCTCTAAACAGCATTGTGAATATTTCTTCACTTCAGTTATATGGTACTTTGGTTCGTGAAGTTGTAATATCATAGGTTTACACACACTTAGCATTGTTACATCTTCTTGATAAAGTGAGACTCTTTAAAACTCATTATATGTAACAATGGGTTTCATCCATGTCTATGACACATTTTCAGGGTGTGCACCTCCATTACCCTCTCATATCCCTCCCACTGACCCCCTTTTATTTGCTCCCGTGTGTGTGTGTGTGTGTGTGTGTAATGGTATGTGTGATGGGCGTGTGTGGTGTGTGTGTGTGTGTGAAGTGTGGTGTGTGTATGTGGTGTGTGTGTGGTGTGTGTATGTGGTGTGTGTGTGTGGTGTGTGTGTGTGGTGTGTGTAGTGTGTGTATGTGTGTAGTGTGTGTGTGTGTGTGTGAGTGTGTGTGTGTGTGTGTGTGGTGCATGTGGTGTGTGTGATGTGTGTGTGGTGTATGTGTGTGTGATGTGTGTGATGTGTGTGTGTGTGTGATATGTATGTAGTATGTTATGTGTGTGTATGTGTGTGGTGTGTGTGTATGTGTGTGGTGTGTCCCAATAGACACTCTCTGATCATATGAAATATCCGTTCTTTTTATCTCTGGTAACATTCCTTGCCCTTAGACTTCCCAGCAATCCCTTTCCTATCTCCTTGACTCCCGCAGCTCTTTGAGGAATGACTGTGAACAGACACTGAAATGAACACATTCATTCACATTCTTCCACTCATTTATCCTTATGAGGACCCAATCAGGAGTACCGTAGCACTGTCAACGCTGTCCTTATTTTGCGGATGGAGTCTTTGGGTCTCAGAGAGTTTGCATGCATTTCTGAGAGACACAAAGCTAGTAGCCAGAGAGATGGGGCATCTACCCTGGACTGATGGCAACCACCTTCACTAAATGATTTCTTTACATCCCTCTTTTCCACCCAGAAAACTCATACACTGAACAAGCTATTCCTTTGTAACTAGCAAGTAAGTTCTGGTATCACTGAAAGTAACCGGTGCACATGCACACTCTGACTGGCACATAGGCATCCAGCAACTCTTTGTTGAATGAGCAAACCCCTGAATGTTTATTCAGCACCTCTAAGTGCCTATAGACTTTTTATGTATGATAAGGGAGTATATCCAAGTACATAATTTCATACTCAAACATATATAAATTATACGAGGCACAGGTGTATGTCTAAAATATATTTTGGCACCGCACGAAAGAAAGCTTTTTAGAGTCGGAAGGAGAGCCCGTGGCACAGATCAGGATCTGCCTGTCTTCCCACCTGCTGAGAGACTTCATGTACTTTTGCAAAGAGGCAAAAGTGAATATATGTCCGATCTTGGAATTAACTATCCCATTAAACTATGGTCGCTTCTTCCTCCTCCCCACACCCTCCCCTGACTCACACCCCCACCCTACCCAGCTTAGCCTATCATTAGCCGCTATCTGGAATTGACAGTAGAGTAATTTGAACTCTGACTCCCCAGGGCCTATTCTTTTACTTCCTGCTGTAGGAATACGGTGTGTATTGATTAGATATCAGACTGTAATGGGCTTCCAATCTCTCTGCCTTAAGATATATGATGGAGATGACAGGAAGCAGATAGCCCGTTACTACTTGTAAATAGTCCTGCTCGAGCAAAATGGTTGGTAACCGCTTCGCTGCCGTATGTACTCCAAAGCTGCTTTATGGCATGGGAAAGAAAATCATGGGATTCTCTTGTCCAATACAGCCACCGCCCCAGATGGTCTTCCCTTGGAAAACTGTGCATAGTTAAACTCGGAGTTACCTGGAGAAGTGCTATTCTTGTTGCTCAGAGACTAAACCAATTTCATCTCCAGCCTGCTCCTACCATGACTGAGGGAAAAGCAGGTGGGCTAGAGGCTGAGCATAGGCTCCTCGCCCCTGAGCAAGATCTGAAGCCATTCACTCCCAAAGCCTCGATTTCCGTATCTGTGAATCTGTGAAATGGGAAAAGCACTACCACTTCCCATATTCCTGTAAGGCATAAGTGAAAATGCTAACACAGTGGCCTTTGCATGGTAATTCCTGTTGCTTCTCCTTAGTCCCGCACTTTCCAAACACAAGCTTCCTCTTGGATGGAATCAGTTCTGGGAAGAGGCAATCTCTCAACTGCATCTCCTTGAGTAGCTCTGTGCAGCCCTTTGAGAGTGCATGGTGGTGGTATTCATTGACAGGTAGACTGAAGGTTCCAGTTGACATGGACTTTCTCAGGCCCTGGAGGTTGCTTATGGCAGCCAGGCCCAGGCCTGACTAATCATCCTGTGTGAGGTCGGCCTGGGTTTATTTTCTGTGTCTTGTCTACTTGTTTGAGTAGAGATAGCCTTGGTTTGGGTTCTGAACTTAACATCTGCAGGAGGAAATCCAAAGTGGACTGATCCACCTTTTCCCTCCTGGTGCTTCTGCAGAAGCCAAGGGAACCTGCTGTCTCCCTCCTTGGTGTGAAGTAGGAGTTACTTTCCGTTGGGTCTTCATTTTCTTTTTCTTAGAACAGCAATGATGGAAAAGCAAACTGAACAGTGGTTCCAACAGGATTCCAAGTGAAGACTGTGAACTTTTAGAGGGAATGAAATGTGAGGTTATACATTTTTAATTACACCGGACTTAAAGCTCATATTCATTTATTACCAGCGATATCAGCCACTTATCTACCACTTCTCTCATCTTTGCCCTGCAAACAGACATGACCCTGGTCAAGGAAGATAAATGGAGAATTAAAAATGGCTACCATTTGGGAATTGATTGGAAAACAGAAGAAAAAGCCAGGGCTGCAGGTTAATCCTGGGCTCTTCCCAATCTTTCAGCTGCTCCCACATCTGTGAGTGCAGAAAAGACCCAGTGGCCCCCACTTCCCTCTTTGCTAATGTTTCCTTATTGTTCCTTCCTCCTCTGTCCCTGTTAGGGTGAGGGGATCAATAAAGTCAGCTTTGAGAGAGGAAGGAGCAGCCTTCAGCCTGGTATCAGATGCCACATCCGTGCAGCACGTGGAGAGGGCCCAGTGTGCTTTGAGTGACCTAAGTGCACGTCCCCAAAACACTGAATTCATATTATTGACTTCATCAGCATTGTCCTCCTGGAGGTTGCTCTTAATTAGCTCAAGAGAGGACTGAGGAAGGGAACTGTGACTGTCACCTTCAGTACAGAGAGATCTGGCCAGGAAGGTCATCCAGATGCAGAAAATGATGGGCACCCATCGCCGAGTACCTTATACGCACCAGCACCTGTGCTACGTTTGAGATGGTCCATACCTCATGGCATCCTCAAGCCACCTCGAGAGGCTCTGGTTGTTGCTGTCCTGAAGATGAGGACCACTGAGACATGAGGATGAATGGAAGCTTGACGCCATCTGTTTGGTGGGTGATTGCAAAAGATTTCACACACTGGCCTTTGTGGCTTCCAAAAGAAGCCCAGCTCTGACTCGTTGCCATCCCCAGCTACCAGCAAGTAACAGAAAATAAAGAAGAGTGCAAAAGGAGGTCCTTTAATCCTGTTCTTCAGTGTTCAAGTTCAGAAACAAATCCAGAGAAGGAGAATGACTCTGTAAATGTCGCACAGCAGAGCTTGACCCAAGAATGTCATTCCCATGCCTTTGGACAAAGATACTGCACACTTTCCTTTATCCTAGCCTCTCATGTCAGATCTCAACAGAAAATATTCCTCTCTGCAATGCCTCAGCTGGTAAGGGCTTGACAAATGAAGAGACAGGTGGTTGACATTGTAGATCTCATGGGTTATTTTTATTTATTCAACAGATCTTTGTTGAACACCTACTATACACAAAGAAGACCAAGTTTAAGTACTGAGATTTCAAGCATTAACAGGTGTGTGTGTGTGTGTGTGTGTGTGTGTGTGTGTGTGAGAGAGAGAGAGAGAGAGAGAGAGAGAGAGAGAGAGACAGAGAGAGAGTGTGTTCACAAATGTACATATTTGTGTATGCCCATGTAGAGGCCAGAGCCTGACATTAGATTCGTATTCTCTCTCTGTGTCTCTGTGTCTCTCTGTCTGTGTCTATCTGTCTGTCTCTCTTTTTCCTGCTACCGGGTCTCTCCAAAACAAACAAAACAAAACAGAAACCCTGGAGATAATTCTGAGCAGTGAGCTCCATGGATCATCCTGTCAACTCTCTTCAGGACTGGGTGATGGGTCACACCACTGCATCTTACTTTCACGTGCACGCTGGGGATTTGAACTCAAATCCCCATACTTGTGCAGCAAACACTTTATGCACTGAGACATCTCCTTAGCCCTGTTCCCCCGCCTCCTTTCTCTCCAGTAACTGCCCCCAAAATGAGTTTGGGCTGCAAAATAAAATGAGGTAAACATGATTTTTTAAACTACCAACAGTGTAAGCATGTGTAGACACTCAATGCAAATTGAAACAGCAAAACATTTGCTTCAGAATTCACCTTGATCACCCAGTATATTTTGTGCAATATTGAAGTAATCATGCTTTTTTTTTAATTTCACTAGTCCTAAAAATAAAAATGAAAACAAACTAAAATGAGAACACCTCTGAATTGAGATATTCTTGCTTTGAAGCAAAGTGCTGAGATTTTTAGAGAGGAAGGGCTAAATAGTGCTCACGTTTACAGAATGCTGACTCTAGCTGGGCCAGGCACTCCATAGACATGACTTCATTTAATCCCCTCAAAACTCCTGCAAGGTGTGTTATTATCTCCATTTTACAGATGGGGAAGCTAAAAGTGTAATGGCTTGTCATTAAGACTCATAGCCAGACAGCAGGCATGGTCCAATTAACTGCAGAGCTGACACTTTGAAAGTCACCTCTCTACATACAGGAGGTAGTGAGGGTCTTCTCATAGTGATAAAACCACAAAGAGTTTGAAGCTAGCCAGGCAGTAGTGGTGTGTGCCTTTAACATCAGCACTCAGGAGGCAGAGACTGGCAGATCTTTGTGAGTTCGCGGCCAGTCTGGTCCACAGAGTGAGTTTCAGGACTTCCAGGGCTACACAGAGAAAACCTGTCTCAAAAAACCAAATTAAAAAAGAGTTTGAAGTCTGAGGCCAACCTGAGATTATAGTACCATGCTGTCTCAAAACCAAATAAACAACTAGGTGTGAAGAGAGTCGGGGGAGTGATAGGTGACAGTGGATGATGGTTCACAGGAGAGTTGAAAGGGGTCAAGGTCAAGGATTGGATATGATCAACATACATTGTATACATTTATAAAATTTTCAATGAATGAATTTAAAATATTATTTTAAAAACCATATAAACAAACAGGGTAGATGCCTGAACTCTAAATGGGAAAGAATGTTCATGAGGCAGGAGAGACATGAACAGGGACGGTGGAGAGGGGTAAATGGATCTATCTGTGGATATATCCACTAAACATCTCTCCCTGCAATGAGAGGCAGGAATGATCTCTCATTTGACCCATTCCTGGCTGGTACTGATTTTTATAAATCAAGTAAATGAATAAAATAAAAGTGAAACGGAAGAAATATAGTCTGTTTCTTGGTTTTTATTAAGGATTAATAAAAAGTAAGGTTTTTTTGTTTGCTTACTTACTGCTGAATGAAAGCAGCTTGTAGTGAGAGTCTTACTATGGAGCTGGATCACTTTAAAATGTGGCCTGCAGTGGAGCCAAGCTTCCCTTTGGAGGAGAATCCCGCTTAGCTGTTTCATGGTTCTACATTTAGACCCAGTTCTACTCTGACTGACAACATACCCTTTCCTTTGCTCTCATTGTACATGAGAGGCAGTGATTATGCCCAGAAGTGTCACAGCTAAGCACACATTGCAGGAAGCAGCTGAATCAACTCCCCAGGTAACACATCTGACCCTAAATCATAAGACGAGCAGAGGCCCAGCATGATTCCATCTACTCCTGTCTTAAAGATGTCACTCCTTGTATCTTACTCTTTGATCTCTTAGGAATATTGGTGACTATTTACTTTGTCATAAGAAGGCAAGTTCAAAAATCATGTCTTCTGGTTTCAAACTATTTCATAGCTGTTTGACTTCCTTAATGTGTGCATGCTGGGTTTTCTCATCTATAAGACAGTGATCACAACGCTAGCTGGCTGCCCTTCAGGGACTGTTGTAGAATTAATAAACGGATGCTCGCTCGCAGTAAGGTAGAGGAGATGCTTAACTTATGGAAAACAGAATAATAATTGCTAACAATAATGGTTAACGTTAAATCTCTTTTGAAACCATTAGTGTACTGGAAGCCTCAGTTTCCCCAGTTATAAAATGGAGGAAGTAATTCCCTTTCTCAGGGGATTTATGATGCATAGATGATACCATGGATGTGATACCCTTATTGAGTCTGACCTTGAGCTTAGTGGTTCAGCCTCCATGGGAGTAGAAATGATGTTTGTGAATTGACTATTAGCACCCACGAGGAGAAGGTGACTATCCTGCTTAAGAGTGACCTGTGAGATTTATTTACAAGTAAGACAAACAGGAGGAAAGAAAAGTTCGACATGCCCTGCAGCCAAGAACCTATGGACTTTAGCACAGAGGATGAAGAGGAAATGGGTACTCAGAGAACTTTCCGGAAGCTCAGGAAAGCCACATGAGCAGACAGATAGAGAGCTGATATTTCACAACTCAGACTGAAAATCTGAGGAATACTCTTCATACTTAGGAACAGCCTTGATAGGCAAGAAATGTCCAATGTTCACTGTGAACGTAAGAGCTCTGCTCAGACTTCTCTACAGAGAAGTGTCTTGGGGGAAGGAGCATCACCGTGCTCACTCAAGGAGAAATTCACCAGCTGAACAGAGAAAACATCATCATGACCAGTTCCTCTCTGCTTGAACCATCCGCATCACCTGCAGTGGATAGAACTGTCCTGTTTGAGGTATCTAAACTCTCCTGTTTCATTAAGCGTTGTATTTACTTTCCACACCCACTTGTTATCCTTCTGGTACTATTTGACCTAGTGCATAAAACTGTACCTGAAATAGTAATTATGAAACTTAACCCTTGCAGAATAGCTATTCTCCCTTCCAGGAAAGGCCATGTGGGGTAATCATCAAGAGTACAGGGGTGCTGGGGAGATAGATCTGTGAGGACCAGAGTTTGAATCTCCAGAATCTTGTAAATGCTGGGTGATCACAATGATGTAGTGATTCATGCCCCCAAAAGTGGAGAGGCGATTCCCAGAACTGGCTGGCTGGCAAGGCCAAACACATCAGAAGTTTTAGGTTTGCTATCCTGACTTGCTAGGCTGAAGAGTGATAATAGGTGATTTTTGACATAAATCTTGAGTCATATGCACATATACACACATGCTTGTATGCCCACACAGATTTGAAATACACACACACACACACACACACACACACACACACACGGAAATACTACAGAGCCAAGGATTGACCTTATAGAGCTGGAATCTGGAATCTGGAATCCTGGACAGCTTCAGGACTTTCATTTTCTCATATGTAAGATAAAGAAAACAAAATGCTCTGTCCATAGTGTTTTAGTGAGGACCAAATAGGATCACACCTTGAATTCACTCCACATCTCACATGGCACTATGAGTACTCAGCACACAGGAAATCAGTATTTCCAATTTTCCTCCAATTTCTCCATCCCAAGTATTGAGATTGCAGGTGTTCACTACCCTTCCAGGCCCAATTTAATTCATTAACTGATTAATGAAACTATTTATTTATTATTGTGTACATGTAGGAGTATGTGTGAATATGGGTGCATACTTTTGGAGGCCAGAAGCCAACTTTGGATGCTGTTCCTCAGGAGCCATATATACATTTTTTTTTTTTTGAGACAGCTTCTCTCATTGGGACCTAGTGTTGGATTATAAGCATGAGCTAACATAGCTGGGTCTTTATGCTCATGCAGCAAGCACCTGGCCCACAGCTACTTTACACCCCCCCCCCACCCATGAGCCTTTATTTGTTTTAGTAGCCACAGAAATTCTGTTCATGTATGCATGTGTGGTGATAGTGGGGGCTTGTCTGTTGCTTGTTTTACATCCCCTTGTTGATAATCCAATAGCATTTTTGCATATTTTTAGTTACTACATTTGGAATTAAATCATTTGAGGGCCAGTGACCCGGACCTATAGGTTAAGGTGCTGCTGAGCTCAATATTCTGAGTTCATTCCCCAGGACCCACATGATGGAAGGAGAGAACCAGCTTCCCAAAGTTGTCCTTTGACCTTCACAGACAGACTGTAGTGTGTGGGATACACACACACACACACACACACACACACACACACACACACACACACACGTACATATGTAAATGAAGTAAATGTGATAAAAAATTTAAAAAACCATTTATTTTTTTTTTTTTTTTTTTTTCCGAGACAGGGTTTCTCTGTGTAACTTTGGTGTCTTTCCTGGAACTCACTTGGTAGCCCAGGCTGGCCTCGAACTCACAAAGATCCGCCTGGCTCTGCCTCCCGAGTGCTGGGATTAAAGGCGTGCGCCACCACCGCCCGGCTCGCCATTTATGTTCTAATTGCATATATATTCTTGGATAATTACTTATTATTTCAACTAGATAAAATTTGACTAATGTGAAAAATAATTGAGGAATATTGATAGGTGTATAACTTGCTCTCATGTGGAGAAATGAGGTGGGCAATTTTGTCAGGTCCAGGAGACCCTCTTTAGGAGAGGGGTCCCCACAATGCACTTCTGCGCTCTCAACTCCTCCCCTGTTCCCTCTCCGTTGCACCTTTCAAAGAATCCCACCTATGCTCAAAGCCACCAAGAGAAGGGACAGGTCACTGTTCATTTGTCCTTTGGGTTGAGGCTGCAGTCTCCACAAGGAAAACTGATTCATTGTTGTTGTTGTTTTGTAAATAGGCATTCTTCCTTGACTACTTCTGCTGTGGGTGTCCCAGCAAGGAGTCTATTGCAGCAGCTGCATAAGTGGGACAGACATGCACCATGTTAGTATAATGAGGCCACATGGATTAGAGTGACATTCACACACTAGAAATGCCCCTCATCACCATAAGCAGAGCTGAAAGATGCTTAGAAATGAATTTCTCTTCTTGGAATGGGGATGTAGTTCACTTGGTAGAGTGTTTGCCTAGCCTGCAGCAAGCTTGGAGTTCCCTTCCGAGAATCACATAAACTCTGTGTGGTCAAACCCACCTGTAGTCCTGGCATGCAGAAAGTGGAAGCAGGAGAGTCAGAAGTTCAATACTGTCTTCAGTTCCATGAGTTCAAGGCCATCTTGAATTACTTGAGGCTGTTTCAAACAGCATCACAATAAGAAAAGATTCTATCTCCCCCATAAAATCAAATACAAATCCTCCTCAAGTATGCCAAAGAATTTGACTCCATTTCCTTCTGTTATAAGGAATAATTAGGACATTTGTCCATGCCCCAACACCTGCCATTAGTTTCTGAATCTCCTCTTAGGGTGAACGGGATGTGAGAATGAACATCCTAAATCAATTCTTCCTATTTCTGGAGGGAGGCCTCCTCTTGTCAGCTTGTCTGTGATGTCCCAGAATCAATATAAGGACAGCTCTGAACTCCCAGAGCATACCCAACATTCATGGTAGTTACACATTTGGATTCTCACACCAGATTTCTGTCAATTCCTTCCCTGCCTCAGCAGCCAATCTCCTAGTTGGGTACCGACAACTCTGTCTGAAAAAGCTGAGCAAATCTTCCCAGTTTTTAAGCTTCGTAGCCATATGTTTGGCCACGACAGCTAAAGGCCTCCAGTGTACCCTTCCACTTCTTTAGCTTAGCACATGGAGCAAAATATTCATTTTGCACATGAAATTGCCTATGATCTGCATGGGAATCTACCTCTCAGCTCCCCCTGTGCTTAGCAGGGGGTGTCTGGTTTTTCCTTTAGTTGGGAAATTGGGTCTTGCACACTTGGTTTCTTAGAAACAAGACACTGGAAAAGCCATCCCCAAGGAAACAGAATTCAAAATGAGGAGGGTAAATTCTTACTTAGAATGTTTCTTAGTGGGACAAAAGCATTTTTTTTTTCTTGAGAGGGATCACTGGTGCTTGTTGGAGGGTGGCAGCAGGATCACCTAGTCACACTTATTGAAGTCTCTAGAAACCCAAACTTGTCAGAGCTCTGATAGTGGGGACTTATTCCATACAAATACTCAAACCAGCATGAAGGACAGTGATGGAAACTGTTCTTTCTATACCACCAGGAATACAACTGGGGCTTCCAAACCCCTTGCAGTCCATTTCTCAGGCTGAATTCTAACAAAATCAATCTAGATCCACTTGCCTTATCAGTTCTATACAGATGTAGCTGCCATGGCATTACTGAAAAGAGTGGACAAAACCTGGAGAAAAACACGTACAACAATGTCTCAACTGTGGCACATTCGCCAGGTGAGACATCCTGCAGCTATTGGTTTGAACTCACAGGAAGAACTCATACAAACAAAATGCTATGGCAGATATTTTTAAGAGAGGCTTTAAGGAAGTGTAACAAACACTGATTACACCAAGTAATGGGTACCTAGATGGAAAAAAAATCAAATGACATATTCCCAGCACCATGGAATAGAGTTCTCTGTTGTTTCCTCACCAGGAAAACCACTTCTGATACTTTGGTTCAATTTTGACTGGTTTTGAAGTTTATAAGCAGAGTGGTAGCCAGTATAGTCTCTTGTCTCCAGCTTCATTCACTGAATATGTTGTCTGTAAAAGCTCTCCATTTGACAGGAAGAATTACTCACTTTACTCTTGCTGAGCATTCCAGTGCCACTGGGTACGGCGTTGTCACGACTGTCATATCTGTGTCTTTCTCCAATCAAGTGGATACATGCAAGACATGCCCAGAAGTAGAAAGCCTGGACCAGAGGATATGCACACATTCAGCGGCAGCAGAGACCTCCAGTTTGCACAGTTTTATCCCCAGCAATGGAAGAGGGCTTGAGCTGCCCTATGCTGTCACTAGCCTGATGCTGTATGTCAAATTATATTTAAAAAATTTTAACACCAGACAACTAACCTATAAATAATTCAAATCCAGATTTATTTTAAAGGATACATTAAGAAAAGACTAAAATAAATGGATACATGTTAAACACTTGTAGATTGATGTTATTGATGGCATGTGTTTCTTTTTAAATTTTTACATCATTTTCCCTCGACATCCTTGAATTCCATAAAATGTGGAAGTATTGATTTTTAAGTTATTCTTTGAAAATTCCTTACCTGTAAATAATGAAATATGATCCTATCTACCCATATTCCCACCAACTCTCCCCGGATTGATCTCCATGTGCCCCCAATCCATGTCTTCTTCTTCTTCTTCTTCTTCTTCTTCTTCTTCTTCTTCTTCTTCTTCTTCTTCTTCTTCTTCTTCTTCTTCTTCTTCTTCTTCTT
>CABHPP010139441.1:0-37405 GCA_902168425.1 Peromyscus attwateri | reverse complement strand
ATCTATCTATCTATCTATCTATCTATCTATCTATCTATCTATCTATCTATCTGTTTTTGAGATAAGGACTCTCCTGAGTTTGGCTGCCCAGGGGGCTCCAGAGATCTGCCTGTCTCCACATCCTCAGTGCTGTGATTATATGTACACACAACTATGGTCAGGATTTTGATGTGTTCCCAATGCAATTCAGATTTGTGTGGAAAGCACTTTACTGACTGAGCTTTTTCCAGCTGAATCCTGCTCTGCCATGCCTGCTTTGCCCTTATCTTCCTTTCCTTTCTCTTCTTCACTTTTTCCTCAGGTGTGGGCATGTATCCTCATCTAAAGCTTTTGCCCCTCCTACCTCTTACCCCTAAATTCCTCTCCCATGTCCATATCTGCTTGTCATATCCACCCGACATAATCACCAACCACCAAGTCTCTCAAAGCAAGATGTCACTTTCTTTCATTTCACTCTTTCCTAAAATGCCTGCATTCAATTGGTTAAGATTCATCAATTTGTCATGAAAAATATCCCTCCAGTTTTGCGACTTCCAAAGTGATCTGCCATATACTTAGAGATTCCACAAATCCTTTGAATTTAAAAATGTATATTTTATATTGATGCAACATCGTAATTGAGCAGTGCATCATTTAAATGACCCCCTCTAAGCTAATTAGTACTCAACCAGAAGACAAAACCACAGTGGTACTTTAAAGAGGGGAGACATATAAGGAGTTGTTAGTGACTAAAAGGTGATATCTCTCTTTCTTGGTTACTCTTCTGCTGCTGGGATAAATACTCTGACAGACTTAAAGGAGAAAGGGTTTATTCTGGCTCATAGTTCAGCATATGGTCCATCATGGTGGGGGGAGTTAAGGAGTTTGAAGCAGGAGGTCACTTTGCATCCAAAATCAACAAACAGAGAGTAACAAATGCATGCTCAGCTTCTTCTCTCCATTTTAGACAGCCCAGCATCCCAGAGCAGGGAGGTTACACCACCTATAGTGGGTAAGTGTTCCCACCTCCACATCGTCAGTGTAATTCCCCACAGACACTCCAAGAATTCCATCTCCCAGACGATTCCAGATTCAGATGCATTGATAATTAACATTAATCATCACATCTTCCAAAGAAGCAAAAGAAGATTTGAAAGGACACAAAAATAACAAGGAAGGAGGAAGCAGAGACTCATGTAACTGAGGGCATGTAAACAAATACTTAAAAGAACTCATTCAGAGCTAGAGAGATGGCTCAGTGATTAAGAGCACTGGCTGCTCTTGTAGGGCGTTCACATTGTCTTACAACCATCAAATGCCAGCTCCAGGCAATCTGATGCCCTCTTCTGGCTTCAGCAGGCCCTGTACTCATGTGCATATAAACCCCACCATATACACATAATTAAAAGTAAAATAAAATCTTAAGAAGGAACTCTTGCATGGTTAAGGTTCAAGTTTCACTGTGGACTGTAGCTGTCACAGATTAATGTCGTAGGTCATGCTGTAGCAAGGAGACTTTCAGGAGGGCATAGCCTGGAAAGAGTTCATAAAAAGGATCATTATGGCTAAGAAACCTACTGAAAAGAGTAAGTGTGGTCTGCTGGGTGGCTGGAGAAATTTTCTCTGCAGGCTATGTTACCAAGTTCAGCAATAAGTACATTCAAGGACTCTTTAACTGGGACTAGAGAGATGGCTCAGAGTTGAAAGTGTTTGCTGCTAAGTAGGAGGGTTTGAGTTTTGTTCTCATCATTCAACTCCTGGCATCTTACAACAACTTGTAACTCTAGCTCCTGGGTGACCAGCACCTTCTTTTGGCCTCTGTAGGTACCCCAACCCACCAATTGGATACATGCACATAAATATAAACAAAATAAAATATTTTGAAAATAACTGTTTAATCTAAATTTTTAATAATGTCATGAGTTTCTTATACTGCATTAGAAACTATCTTATAGAGATTATTATTAAAAACACATAATGATAGAGTTTTGCTTAACTATAAGGTTGAAATTAAACCTCGGAAGTCATCAATATCATTTGGGGAATACATTTATATAAATAATCATTATGCACACAAATATTACAAACAGATTAAAAATAAAATTGGTTTTGAGGTTATGTGTTTTTCCTGCCTCTTAAATGTAACAATAGTCATTTAATTTCAGCAGAGCAATATGATCTGTCACATTAAAAATTAACGTTAAGTTGAATTGTATTAATTCCACAGCTCCGAATGTACTAAATTTAAATGTGGCGTAGGTTTTGTTATTGCATATGAGCTAGAAGCATTTGGAGTTTATACTTAATTTTATATGTGTATATTTTAAACTGCTATTATAATAATAGAAGAGAAAGATTGGTGACCTCAGTAATGTATTTCTTTAAAAGTGCTTCATATATTACCGAGATCTGGGAATTTTACTTGAACCCATGTTTTTTTAACCCACAGCATCAAGTTAGAACTTGTAGACTCCTAGCATGTAGCCAGGCCTGCCAAATCAGCAATGTTGAAGTGGAGCCCAGCAATCTGAATTTTGATGGACTCTTGTTCACTCTGGTACATGTCCAAGCTCAAAGATGTGACCTACATACTAGCTTACATGCATACATTACCAGTTAGACTTACTGGGTTAAAGAATAAAAAGAGTACATGCTGTTGGGAGAGAAATGTGGCTGGAGGGTCTGGGAGGATTTGGAGGAGTGAGGTTAGGATCAGAACACAATATAGCAGAAGGGTGGAAAGAGTGCTTGAGCCAGAAGACGGGGCAGAGAGCTATGAAACTATGCCCCCTATGATGGGACATCGTTCTTGCACATGGGAACTCATGTCAGCTGTGGTTACCTACACAAGACCTACCCAAGAAAAGGTCAGTTAAAAATTCCAGCATCGAGTGGGAGAGCAATCCCAAGATCCCACCGCTAGCTGAGGAGCTTTAGGCAGTTGACGGCTGTTGGGGGAGAGAGTCACTTTTCTTTAGCAGTGTGGCCACAGATAGGTTCCCCATGCTGCAGCAGATGACTGCAGGCCTATGTGTACATGGGCTGCATGAATTGGACTCAGTGGGTTAAAAATTAAATAAAATTATAAAAGAAGGGGGTGAAGTTGGGGAGGAGATGTGATCAGGGAGCCTTGTGTGAAGTTGGAAAGTGGGGAGAGGAGTGAGGGATGGATATAATCAAGATGCTTTAATGCACAGATGAAAATTTCAAAGACGAAATAACACTAAAACTTAAAAAAACTTCAACATCTCCACAATGTATACACATATGATATTCTCAAAAGACTAAAAAATATTTTTAAAAGTGCTCAAATATGTCCTTCCATCCTCTTTTAGGCTTCCATCTTCTTTGGGGTCTGTTTGCTTATACCATTCACACTCCTGGCTGCATAACTAGGGAGAACTGGTCCTGCCCCTCACTAGACGCAGCACTCAGGAGAGCAGGCCCTGCACCTCTCCTGGGCGGAAAAGTAGTATCAACCCTATTGGTGGAAGTGTGGGTGAGCCAGCCCCGAAGTTGTGAGCGTGGAGAGCTGCCCCTACTACTTGTCATGCAGTGTGTGGGTTGGGGAGAGATGTCCCCCCTTATCCCTTGCCCTTCATCTGACATATGATGGTGTGGGCAAGGGACAGATACCCTCTTCCTGCCCCTCCCATCCCTCTCTGCCTGTGACAGTTGCGAGAGCTGGCTCTGAGGTCGTAAGAGCAGGAGAGCTGTCGCTGCCCATCATGAGCTGCAGCACTTGGAAAAGTGGCCCCTGCACCTTCCCTGGGCAACACAATAGAGCTGGCCCTGATGGTCCAAGTGTGAGAGTTCTGACACTGAGGGCTTGAACTAGTCAGGGCAATGCTGAAGAGCTCACCTTGGTGGTGAGGACGAGGGAGAGCTAGCAGGCTGACCAACCCTGCTGCAACTACCCAGGCCGAGGCCCAGGGTTATGAGTTGGCCCACCCCAACATCCACTCCATCTATGATCTTCTGGATCACATGAAGGGACCAGTCCTGCAGACCCAAAGCTGCAGGATCTCAATGACACAGGGTAACAAAAGAATGTCCAAAAGGAGTCCACAGTGAGGGCCCAGCACCCACAGTGTAGCAGAAACCAGAAGCCTCAAACCAGACCAACGACTCTTTGCAATGAACACTTGCAAGTAAAGATGTATGGACAAAAGGGTTTACTGAGTGGCTCACTGTGCCATGCTACAGCTTCCATGATGAGATTTTTCCTTTTATTTCTTGTCTTTTTTCTTTTTTTCTCTTAAAATTTATTTTATTTTGGGGGCAGGGTTATAAGGACAGAGGGCAGATAAGAAGGGATGGGGGAAATGATTGGAATCAAGATGTGAAAGACACAAAGAATAAATAAAAAGAAAGTTAAATAAAATAGAGTCTCCTTTAATTAGTTGACCAGTATAACCAATGCTAGCCCATCAATTTGTAACTGATAATGACTGATTTCCCACCAGGGCATTTATATAACAGAGCCTCTGCAATTGAAGAGATGATATTTTTGAGCATTTTGACTTGAGGATTGAGGATAAAGATTATTGTAAATGGAAACGAAGTATGGATAAATCCATGAGGTCTATTTGTCATACATTATATGCAGGCTATGTTCCAGATGCTGGCGGACCTTTCAGGATGTAGGCTACCCTCTCTTATCTGTGTAAAGGCTGTATAATCCTTGACTATGTCAATACACAGGCACAATAGACTAAAAGATTTCAATTCCCCGTATCCCTCACTTATGCCAACTCCTATTTATCTAATCTCTTTGACACAAAAATGAAACAGAGTTTTAATGACCAGCATGACTCAGACTGCAATACCAAGATTGAAACTGACAGTATAAAGGGAAATTTAAAAAGACAGGACAAACTCTGGGCCTTTGATGACATTGTAGAACTACTAACCCAGCAGCCTATTATCACATGGAGAATTCACTAAATAGAGACATTTGGATGATACATTTACAGTGGGTCAACATAAACGAAGATACCATTATGGTTAGTTTTAATTGTCAATTTATCATAATCTAGAATCACCTGGGAAGAGGTCTCAAGGAGGGAATGTCTAGATCAGGTTGGCCTGTGAGCTTTTCTGGGGTGAATTGTTTTGATTCTGGCAATTGGTAGGAAGACCCAGCTTACCCTGGGCCGAACCATTTCCTGTGTTTGATTTCTGGACCTAATGAGAGTTGGAGAAAATGAGCAGAGTGTGGGCACACATGTGTTCATTCTCTTCCTGCTGTTGGCTGTGGATCAGTGTCACTAGCTCTCTGGAGCTTTTGCCGTTGTGACTTTCCCACTGTGGGGACTGAAATCTGGAAGCCAAACAAACCATTTCTCCTCAGGGTGCTTGCTTTCAGGGCGTTTTATCATAGCATCAGGACAGAAACTAAGATATACGCCATTGGCGGTCCTAGAGTTTGTAATCTGAACTTATAGATATTAAAAGCAATACATAACCAGTAACGCTCGATTTAGCTCCATTAAAACAATTACTTACAGACAAAGGGACTTTGAGACTCATATAGCATATACACCCATCTATCTATCTCCTATTCATCTTTGAAAATTGTGTATGGGTCCTCGTAGCAGTGACACCCCTTGAGGGCGGCCATAATATGCATCTTAATTGTGTAGTTTGGATCTGTCTTAGTATATGGTACACAAAAAGGGTTGAATGATTTTAATTGAACTGAAATTTAATTGTCTTTGATGTTATGTTCCAATTCCTTAATTTTACTTAAAAATATTTGAGGAAAAGACAACGCTTTTATATCTCTGGTGTCTATTATGAAGGCCACACTCAGCACATTTAGTTGGCTGATGTTCATGTCTTTATCATCATGACCAAACACTGGAGAGAAATAAGTTCAAGGAGCAATGGCTGATTTTGCTCACAGCTTCTGAGGTTTCAGTCCATGAAGGTGGAGCTCTCTCATCAAAGTGGCCAGGAAGGGGTGAGAGAAGGCAGTGGTCTATGAATGCTTGAGCTAGAAGGTGCTGTTTTTGTTTTTTAACCATCCATGCCTCAGGTCTACTGACTGGTAGTGTTGCCTGATTTCATGGTGAGTTTTCCTGCTCAGTTCATGATCTCTGGCAATGCCCTCACAGACACAGACCCACTTTCCGAATATCCCAGATATTTCTCAGTCTGACAAAGTTGACAATCAAGATCAGCCATTGTAGTTGATAAGAGTAACTGCTTTTATAGCTTTCACGTATCAGGCACCTACTATGTGTGTCATGTCACCTTAAAATTTTTTTTATATTTTTATTATTAATTCTTCGAGAATTTAATACATCCCTATAGTATATTTAGATTTACCCCTCCCACTCCTCTTCAGAACTCCTTCCAGATCCGCTTTCACTCCCCTATCCATCCCGACTTTGTGTTTTCCTTTCTTTATATTTTTATAACCCACAGAGACCACTTTGTGTTGCCCACGTTCATATTGGTGTGGGGCCATCCACCAGAGCACAGTCAACCTATCAGGGCCACACCCTTAAAGAAAACAGGTTCTTCTTTCCCAAGAAGCCATCAACTATCCATAATCATTGGCCAGGAATGGTGGCTTCCTGAGCCTTCTCTTTGTTCTGCAATGTTGACTAACTTGGTCTTGCGTATGTTTTGTGCAGTCAACAGCAGCCGCTGTGAGATCACGAGTGCTGCTGTCCGGTCATGTCCAGAAGATCCTGTTTTGCATCTGGCTTTTACAGTGTTTCTTCTCCTCTTCTGTGGTGGTCCCTGAGCCTTGGGGGAAGGGTATATGATATAGAAGTCCATTTGTGGCTGAGTGCTCTGCTGCCAGTCACATCTCTTAATACTCTACATACTGTGGCTCCAAAATGGAGGACCCCAAAGGGCCACCCTGGTGGGCTACAAACCCTTGTTGAAAAACTTGCAGCAGCTGGTTGGCTCCTGGCCCTTAGCTTTGGAACTTTCCACAAGCCACAGACACAGCCTTGTTCACAGTAGGGACTTACCATCAGCCTCAAGTCAGCTGCAGCCCACATCTTCCCTCTTCTCACCACTACACCTGGGTATGTTCTGTTCTCTTTTCTGTATTTGTGTCAAATTCTGTGACTGATAAAAAATTCCAGCATACATCCCAGACTCCATTGATCAGTGAGCCAAACTGCAGTATTACTCTGTATTGCTGTACTTAGTTGTGTGTGGTACGGGGAAGTAAAGTCATATAAAAAACAATGTTTGATTGAACTAGGGGTTCAACCCTGAAGATGAAGAGTCTGCTGACTCTATGGCTGAGCAAGAAATCTGCTTCCTGGCTTATAGTTTGGGTGCCTCAGTTTTCGAGCCTCATCCTGAATCAATACTGACTCATCTAATCTCCTCTAAGGGCTTTCCAACTAGGAAGTTCTAGCACTGGTTTGCAGATGAGAGACTTAGGAAAGCTACCAAAGTGCACACAGCTGCAGTTGTCACAAATGGGTAGAACAAAGGATCAAACCCAAATCAACCCGGCTCCCTGATAAAGATGAGGGGCCAGGAAGGTAGCTCGGTAGGCAAAGTGCTTGCTTTGCCTGTGTGAGGACCTGAGTTCTAGCCATAGATTACATAGAGGAAAATAGCAGGCATAGTGGCACATGCCTATAATCCCAGCACTGAAGAGGCCGAGACAGATGGATCCCTGGGGCCTGCTGAACAACCAGAATAGCTACTTGCTGAGTTCTAGGCCAGTGAGAGACTGTCTCAAAAAAGAAAAAATGAATAAAGAAAAAAGATAGAAAGCATATGAGAAATGACACTTGAGATTGTCTTCGGGTTTCCACACACAGACATGTTACCAGTATATACGTGTTCCCCCACACACATACATACACACACACACACACATACATACACACACACACACACACACACACGATAATAATGATGTGATGTAACTTATCTAAAGCTCTGTGGTTATATGATCTACCCTCCTCATCATGAATCTAAGCTTCAGAAAACTTGCTTTTAGAAGTCAGTATGAACCTGATGATTTTTTTCCTTGACCCAGGGTACCACATCTCCGCTTAGAATGTCAATAAGTTGTTCATTGCCTGGGCTAGACCGAAAATCTAGCAGAGGGTCTAGGATCAGTGAAAGCTAACATGCTGATGAGTCCATTCAGATACTGAGAGGTCCTTTGTCAGAGCCTTCTGTTTCTGCCCTTGTTCACAACAGAAATAAAGCTTGAAGAGCTCACACCAAAATGCTGATGTCAGACCACAAGCAACCCAGTCACATGATAATCCTTACCACTTCTAGGCACAGCAATGGGCTTGGCTCTAGGACATGTAAATGGTCATGTGATACATGGGTGCCGATGAACAAATGTATACATGAAGAGATCGGGAGCAAGGAGGCCAATGCAAGCTTAGTGCCAGTAAATAATGAAGGAAAGGAAGAGGAGACTAAAGAATTTCAACGGGGAAGATCGCCGCCAGTCTAGGCAATTAGAGTAAGCCTGAAGGAAGAGGCAGAGCTTGACTGGATCTTGGCAATAATGACCAATCAGAGTGGCAGAGGGACAGTATCAGAGGAGATGTTAGAGATCAGTGCCTGGGCAAAGTGCTGCTTAGAGAGTGCAGCGAGGGCCATCGTTGGAGACAGCTGTGAAGATCTGGCATCTAAGTAGTCTGGAGCTTCTCCAGAGGAGTGTAGCTTCCAGAAGGACTGAGGAAAAAGATGACCAGAGGAAAGACAGGCAAGACGGACTCCTAGCGACTGAGTAGGCCAAGATCACTGTGACTGATGTTTACCAGGGATACTGTGAGGAAGTATGTGGTTAAACTGATCAGGATGGCTCCTCTGCCAGCTCTCCCCAACAGAACTTCACTGCTCCATAGCAGATCTGTGAGCATCTTGGGCTCATGATGATTTGCTCTGCTTTTCTCCTTAATGCTTGGCTACAAGAGAGACACATTTCACTACTTGTTTTGCTACCATGGTTGCCATAACAACCCTGATACCTCTGATGTCTGTGTTTCCCACACACTGTGTAATGCTGACTAGGCACTCCCCTCTCCTCCAAAACAGTCTTAGGTATTTTAGGATGATGTCAAACTCACTATGTAGTAGAAATGACATTGAACTTTTATCTTTCTGCTTCTACCTCCCAAGGGCTGGGATTAGACTTGTGTCCCGATGCTCGTCTATATGATGCTAGAGATTGAAGCCAAGGCTTCGTGCATGATAGGTCAACTGAGCCATGTCCCTAGTCCCTAGTGCTGTAATTCTTGCATGAAAAACTACTCCCCAAAGAAGCAGGAGGCTACCTCCCCTCACTGAAACCTTTATGAAATAGAGACTTTCAGCATCTAATCCTATCTCTTAGACGTGTGACTGAATCTGGGCCTGAACTTAATACCTGAGTAGTTAACTTAGCTAACTAGTACTTACTCTCCTAATTACAGTGATTTCTAAGAACCTTTTGGGGGGGGGAAATGAAAGCTTTCAAGGAGTTCCACACAAGTTGGCTTCTGGCAGTTCTGCTGAGCTGTCCATCAAATGTGCTCAGATCTTGGTGTTTACAGAATCTACCCAAGAAAGAGACCAGTGTATCCTGGTGGATAAGGGGGCAAGACTGAAGGTACTCTGTTCAAGCCTTAGCTAGTTCTGCTGTGATAGAAACAAGGCTTCAGTCCTCTGCTTCTGGACCAGTGCCATCTGAGTGGGTGCAGAGGGGGGCGGGTAGGGGAGGCGGGAGCTTCCTTGTCCCAGTTTTCAACACCACAGAAGTGCCTACATCTAACTGTATCATGAACAGATTCCCCAAGACACAGTTCCAAGTCAGCCCCATCCTTAGAGGATTTGCTCTGGCAACATTATCTCAACTGTTTCTCAAACTAGTGTTTTTCAATAAACTTCAGATTAACAAATTCTTCTTGGGTAATTGGGAAGAGAAATAATGATGGGAAATGAGAAGCACGGAGAAAAATAGATACATGAGGATACACGTGGGTCTCTAATGGAGTTTTTCCTATCAAAGCTATTAAGGGGTGGGGAGATGGCTCAGTTGGTAATCTATGTGCTGCACATGAATGGGGGCCTGAGGTTGGTCCTCAGGATCCATGTCAAAGTGGCTGTAATCCCAGTGTAGATGAGGCAGACACGCAAAGATTTATTGTAGAATATTATTTTAAGATGTGTTACATTCGTTTATGCTGTGGAACAAATATTTAATGATGCAATGATATGTTGCATTCTTTTATGTTGCATTTGTTTAACTCTGTGAAGCTGTGTTACTGTGCCTGTCTAAAACACCTGATTGGTCTAATAAAGAGTTGAACAGCCTATAGCAAGGCAAGAGAAAGGACAGGAGGAGCTGGCAGGCAGAGAGGATAAACAGAAGGAGAAAAAGAGAGAAAAAGATCAAGGAATGAGAAAAGAAGAAGGAGGATGTCAGGGGCCAGCCACCCAGCTATAGAACGAGAAAGAGGGTAAGAAAGAAAGAAATGTATATAAAATAGAGAAGGATAAAAGCCCAGAGACAAAAGATAAACGGGATAATTTAAGTTAAGAAAAGCTGGCTAGAAATAAGCCAAGCTAAGGCCAGGTATTTGTAAGTAATAATAAGTATCCCTGTGTATTTATTTGGGAGCTGGGTGGTGGGCCACTAGAAAGAGTAAAGAGTAAAAACAAACAGCAACAAAGATCATTGGGACTTGCTGGACAGCTAGTCTGTTCAAATGGACATGCTCCAAGTTCAGTGAGAGACCCAGTTCCAAGAACTAAGGTGATAAATGATTGAGAAAGCTAGCTGACATCAACCTTTGCACACACATGTATTCACTCACACAATCCAACCATTGACTTTGGCGTCAAAACTAGCATGTTCCTGGAATCTGGTGTTATTTTGGTATGTGATCCATGGGGCACTCTATTTTCTCTATTATCTATAAGCAACTTCCTTCAGGCCCTAGGACACAATTTGCTTTGGTCTTTCATATGCAGGATCATAACCACAGAATGACTAGAGTTGTAGTGTGTGTTTATATCAAGGGTGCCATTAGGTTTTATAGACCTCTTGCTGGCTTTCACTAAGCATCCACTACCAGAATGATGAGGTAGTTTATATTCAGTAGGATGCTGGGTCTCAAAATTCCCTGAGTATTGATTTTACCAGAAAAATGTTCTGATTTACTTTTGAAGTTGGTTCTCAATTGCTTAAGATTCTTTGGGGGAACATAGGCATGATTAAAGGTGTAATTATCAGATCCTTCACCTACCTCTGTACTTCTTAAATATCCAACCTCCTGGATGTCATTGCTCAGAGGATGACAAGACTCACATGGCCATGTGAGCTTAGCATTTGCATTTCAAGAAGACTCTGCCCAGAGACTCTGCCTGGATATTAGTCTTGACATAGCAAGGGCTAGGGTGTATATGTGTGGGGGTGTCCCAGTGTTGATTCTTAGCAGGAAGTGTCTCACCTACTGTTAACATTGGACTCTCTGTGGTCTCGTGGGACTTAGGCATACAGAGGCTGACAGGTTGAGTCCATTCAAACAGAAATAGTTTTATTAAGGATCTGGTTAACAAATCTAGATGATTACACAAGAACAAAAAAGTAAAACCAGTCAGAATTTAACTCTGTCTATCCTAAACTTAAGAGGGGACTTGAGGAGGGATAGGGATATTGCTCAGTCAGTTGTGCTTGCCTTTCAAGCATGAGGACCTGAGTTGGGTTCTTAAGACCCACATAAAAAAGCCAGGCGTGGTGGTACTTGCTTGTTCATTCAGTTCTGGGAAGGCAGAGATGGGCAGATCCCAGAGGCTCACTGGCAAGCAGGTCTAGCCTAATTGTTGAGCTCTAGGTTAATGAGAGACCCAGTCTCAAAAAACAAAGTGGCTAGCAACTGAAGAACAACAGCTGAGGTTGACCTCTGACCTCTTCACGAATACACATATATACATGTCCACCCATACAACACATACATGTGCATGCATACAGGTGCACACACACACACACACACACACACACACACACACACACACACGTGACAGGAAGATTAAGTACTTTAGGTCAGGGTGTAGGAGACATTTGTCTAGGGCAATAGTTTTTAAGGCTGAGTGTTTTCAGGTACTGTGGGCTTGATAGCATGCTTCTGTCTGAGCCCCATCCCCATGATTTCTGGTTCAGTGGATCTAAAGTAAGGCATGAGAAATTAAATTGCTAACATATGTCCAGGGGATACATCTGCTGCTGGCTCCAGTAGCACACTTTAGTGATGGTTGCCCCAGGGCTTGGATAGTTGGGAAAAGGCCACATATGAAGGAATAATTATTTCGGAAGCAACACGTTTCCTCAGTCCAGATGCCCCAAGTGTGGCTTGAGGCTGATTCTGCCCGAACAGAAAGGGAGGAATAAAGGGAAGGCGAATTCTGAGGGAGGAAAAGCTGGCTTCTGAAACAGAATACGAAATCACAGAGACAAAAAGAAGCTGTTTCCTCCGGAGGGGATGTAGTTGGTGCATGGAGACCTGGCTGAGGTGAGCAGGTCTTTGGGGAGGTCAGATGAGCAAGACACCAGCAGTGCTGGTGGACTCGGGGGAGACCCACTGGCTAGATGACCAAGGTCCAGGCTTCTAGGAGAAAGAAAATCCAGCCTCACTAAAAGAGATGGAGTCAGGCTGGAAAATGGGTCTTGGGGCTGGGGAGATGGCTTAGTGGGCAGAGTGCTTGCTGTGAATGCAAGAATTGGAGTTCGGATCCCCAGGACCCACGCAAAGTGTCAGGTGAGTGGGACATCCACCCGTAATCCCAGCATTTGGGAGGGAGATGGAGGAGGAGGATCCCTGGGGCAAACTGCCTAACTAGACTAGGTGAATCAGTGAGCTCTGGATTCAATGAGAGGCCTGCCTCAATGTCTATGGTAGAGAGTGATTGAGGGAGGCACCCAGCATCAAGCCCTGGCCTGAACCACACATATGTATACCCCACGCATGCAAACACACATGTGTGAATGCATTCATAATGCACATGCATGCATGCATGCATGCACGCACGCATGCGCACACACATAAATAGATCAGGCCTATGACAAAATGCTCAGGTGAAATTGCACAGAATGTAAAAAGGGCTGGGAGGGTAGCCCATCGGGGAACCTGGAGAGGAATGACAGCATTCTGCAAGAGATGCAGGCACTGAGCCACACATGGCCAAGCTCAGAAGCAGGGCTGAGAATCAAGGGCAGGTGGATGAGGTTCTAAGATTAGAACTCTTAGCAGCAGGCAGAGGCAAGAACCAAAATGAGGAGGAAGCAATTTGCCTGCTGATCTCAGGGGTAAGCACTGACCTTTGGAAGCTGTACAAACTGACCCTGAGCATGGGGGACCTGATGCACCAGGAGTGTGACCAGCCTCTTGCAACTCAGTCCATTGGAGGGGCCCTGAGACCCACAGTTATCCTCATAGTCTCATAGTGGGGGCTGGAAAATTAAAATTTTGTGTCCAAGTTAGTATAATTGAGCCAATTCTTTTAGCCAAAGATCAAGAGTCCCAATTCTGTTATATTACTAGCTGGTGCGGCATGACTATTAGTAGAGCCCAAACAGATTAATTTTCAAGGTGTTGAGGACACACACTGTAGACATACAATATGTACATGTATCTATGCATACACACATACCCTTGCATGCACCTATCTGCCTTTTCATGCACATATATACACTTCCACAATTATCTTTCTGTATCTGGTGTTTTTCTCATTGCTGTGGTCAAATGTCTGGCAAGAAGCAGTTTGAGTATGAGGAGGAGTTTATTTTGCCTCACAGTTTGAGGGTATCATTCCATGATGGTGGGGAAGGCATGCTGGCAGGAATGTGAGACAGCTGGCCACACGGCATCATCCACAGCCAGGAAGCAGAAAGAGATGAATGCTGGTGTTCAGTTACCTTTCCCCTTTACTTTTCATATTTTTTAAAAATTCAATTTATTTGTTTCTTTTATATCCTGACCACAGCCTCCCTTCCATCCTCTCCTCCTGTGTATTTGTTCAGAAAGGGTCAGGCTTCCCTTGGGCTTCAGCAAAACAAGACCTGTCAAGCTGCCATAAAATCAAGCACCTGCCTTTCTATTCAGGCTGGGCAAGGCAATCAAGCATGAGGAACAGATTCCCAAGGGCCAGTCAAGGCACCGGGGACAGCTCCTGCTCCCATTGCAGGGAGTCCCACAAATAGACAAAGCTGCACAACTGTCTTATATATGCATAGGGCCTAGGTCAGTCTCATGCAGGCTCCTTGATTGCTGGTTCAGACTTTGTGAGTTCCCATGAGCCTGGCGAGCCATTTCAGTGGGGTTTCCTGTGATGTCCCTGAACCCCTCTCTCTCTCTCCCCTCATCCTGGCTCCTACAATCCCTCCTCCCTATCCTCAGCAGGACTCCCAGAGCTTGGCTCAATATTTGACCCTGGGTCTCTGAATCTGCCTCCATCAGTCACTGATTGAAGGCTCTCTGATGACACTGGGGTAGTCACCAATTCGATCACAGGGGACAGCCTGTTCGGGCTATGCATCCACTGCTGCCAGCAGTCATAGCTGGGACCATCCTTGTAGACTCGTGGGAGTTTCCTTTGTTTCTACCTAACCCTGTAAAGCCCCCTTTCCAGTCATCTCTCTCAGCACACTCCCCCTCTGCCCACTCCCAACCAGATCTCTCAAGTTCCCATTCCTACCCACCCCGAGTCCACTCAGGAGATCCTCCCTATTTCCCCTTCCCAGGGAGATCCATTCATCCTCCCCTGGGCCCTCCTTATTATTTAGCCTCCATGGGTCTGTAGATTGCAGCATGGTTATCCTTTACTTTGCAGTTAATATCCACTTACGAGTGAGCACATACCATGTTTGTCTTTGTGGGTCTGGGTTACCACTCAGATATAAGTGAAAGACCTGCATGACAAGAACTCTAAGCTTTTGAAGAAAGAAATTGGAGAACATATCAGAAGATGGAAAGATCTCCCATGCTCATGAATCGGTAGTAAAGCATAGTAAAAATGACCATCTTACCAAAAGCAATCTGCAGATTCAGTGCAATCCCCATCAAAATTCCAACACAATTCTTTACAGACCTCAAAATTTCATATGGAAAAACAAAAAAATCCAGGATAGTTAAAACAATCCTGTACAATAAAAGAACTGCTGGAAGTATCACCACCCCTGATCTCAAGCTCTACTATGGCATTATAGTAATAAAAACAGCTTGACATTGGTATAAAATCAGAAGCATTGATCAATGGAATCAAATCGAAGACCCAGACGTAAATCCACACACCTACAGAAACTTGACTTTTGACAAAGAAGCCAAAATTATACAATGGAGAAAAAAAGCATCTTCATCAAATTGTTCTGGCACAACTGTATGCTAGCATGTAGAAGAATGCAAATAGATCCATATCTATCACCCTGCCCCAAACTCAAGTCCAAGTAGGTCAAAGACCTCAACACAAATCCAGTTACACTGAACCTGATAGAAGAGAAGTTGCAGAACAGTCTTAAACACATTGTCACAGGGTCAACTTCCTGAATAGAACACCTAACTAGACACTAATTAATAAATTAGCCTAGACACTAATTAATAAATGGGACCTCATGCAACTGAAAAGCTTTTGTAAGGCAAAGGACACCATAAGTAGGACAAACTTGCAGCTGACAAAATGGGAAAAGATCTTCACCAACCCCACTTCTGACAGAGGGCTGATTTCCAAAATACATAAAGAACTCAAGAAACTAGACATAAAAAAAACAAAAACAAATAATCCAATTAAAAATGGGTTAGAGATCTAAATGGATAATTCTCAACAGAAGACTCTCAAATGGCCTAGAAACCCTTAAAGAAATGTTCATCATCTTTATCCATCAGGGAAATGCAAATCAAAATGACTCTGAGAGTCCATCTTACCCCTGTCAGAATGGCTAAGATCAAAAACACAAATGACAGCATATACTGGAAAGGATGTGGAGAAAGGGAACACTCCTTCCTTGTTGTTGGGAGTGCAAATTTGTTTATCCACTTTGGAAATCAGCATGGCAGTTTCTCAGAAAATTGGGAATCATCCTAACTCAAGGCCCAGTGCTATCACTCTTGGGTATATACCCAAAGGATGCTCAATCACGCCACAAGGATACTTGTTCAACTATGTTCATAGCAGCTTTATATGTAATAGCTAGAACCTGGAAACAATCTAGATGCCCCTCAACTGAAGAATACGTAAAGAAAATGTACATTTACACAATAGAATATTACTCAGCTGTCAAAAAATTGACATAAGGAAATTCAAAAGCAAGTGGATGGCACTTTCTCTTTTTTAAGTTCAGGACTCCAGTCCAAGGAATGCTGCCACCTACATTTAGGGTAGGTCTTCCTGCCTCAATTATCACACTCTAGAAACTCCCTCATAGACATGGCTAGAGGTTTGTCTTCTAGATGATCTAGGTCCTGCCAAGAAATGTAACTACCTCTCCTACCTACCATAACTCTATCCATTCATCCATATATCTATGATCTATTTATCCAGTTGTCTATCTGGGTTATAGAGTCTGTCTGGAGTAGACTTGAAAAGACCTTGACTATTACACTCTATTCGTGCCTGCCCCTGTTTCCTTCATCATCTTCAGGATGGTATTTCTGTCCTCATAGGTTACATTAGGTATACTATCATTAATTAATTAATAACATTGCTAATTAGGCACATTAAAGAGACAGAGTAGTGGAAGAAGAAAGCCCTGGGCTGTGGACATTGACTGGTCAGGTCCATTCCCATTCTTGTTCTTGGTGTTATACTGGACACTCGTGTAACTTTTGTGTGCTCTGTTTCTGTTGTTTGTAAAATACTGTTGCTTGTACTCCATGATGTAAGCACCAAGTGGGAATAGATCTTGAAGCACACTCACTATAGTAGGTCAGCTTTTATCTGAGAGTACACTAGTATGTGCATACCTACATGTGCTTGTACACCTAGAAGACCACAGTCAACCTTTGGTGTCAATTCTCAGGAAGTGCTGTTCACCTTGTTTTTTGAGACAAGGTCTCTCCCTGGCCTGGAACTTGCTAATAGTTGAGGCTTGTCAGCCAGAAGACACAGGGATCCTCCTGCATCCACCTTCCAGTGCTGGGATTATAAGAACCTGCTACCACACCTGGCTTTTTAAGTGTAGACTCTGGGTCTCAAACTCAGGTCCTCATGTTCTCAAGGCAAACACTTAACTGACTGAGCTATGTCCCAAGCCTTGTTATAGCTACTGTAACTACCACATGTGGACACAATAAATCCTTGGTCTTGGGAGCATTTTATAGAGTCCCTGTGTAGCTAGGACTGCTCTGCCTTGATCTGCCCAGGTTGCCACTAACGCCAGTGCCATGATTATGCCATGTCCAGATTACCAAGCTTCCACCTTACTAAATAAAAATTAAAATCATAGCCAGGAAGAGAAGCTGCTCCAAGAAGGTAAAACAAACCCTAATATATAAGAGTTGATTCTTAGGATTTCGTGGATGTGGATATAGGGAAAAGTAATAGAACTTCTAGGGGAAAAAAGTCTCTCTTGACTGAGTGTGTGTGATTTTTGTATTAATAACAGGACCATCGTACTTTAGATAGACATAATACACTTGAGACACTTTCATCTCTTTTAAAGAGAAGCATGACAGAGGTAGGGAAACCGAGGAGGGGACAGTCTTACATGCCTGATAGAAACTGCACATAAGAGGAGTTGCAAAGGAGTGTTTGCTTGATGACCCACAGGAGAGCAAAGAGCAGGAACACCTGATGTCCTGGAGGCCAAACTTTCAGTGAGGCAACTTCTAAAAACATTTTGGATAATGGTTTTACTGTGAACCACAGGTACAAGAATGCAGGATGTTAAAAATAGCATCAGGACCCTTACTGGGTATGTTTTGATCACTAATGAATCCAGGGCTCCTGCTACCCAAGCAACAAAGGTGGCCATTTTTGAGCATCTGTGTTTGCAAGAACAGAGAGTCATAAAATGAACCAGCCATAGCTGGTGGGAGATGTCCTTGAAATGTCTTATTTTGAGGAAGAAAGGACCTGGGCAGTGGCTTCTACCACACTGAGATTTCTCTGCTGTTTTTGGCATGCCATGCTATAAGCCTAAGACATGGTTCTCTGGGATATTTGGCGATTCCTTCAGCACTGCACCAGCCATACTATTTTCATTTGGCTGAAGAATAAAATGCTTTAAAATGTGTGTGTGAGTAGACCGTAGAACCGTGAGATGGGGGAACTGAATGTTGAGCATCAGGAATCCATACTCCCTGTTCTTCTTTGAGTTCAGAAGCAAACATCCTCAAGTCAAACGTCCCATGGCAATGTGGACAGTAGTTCTTCAGGCACTTTAGTAAATGGTGAATATATGGCTCAAACCAGGAGTCTTATTGCTTTGCAAATTGCCTTCAGAGTTAGACCACAACACTTGCAATTCAACCAGCTTATGTAGTTTTCAAAAAAGCTATCCATCCCTTTTTGATGGTTCACATCTCTTAAAACTGTCATCACTGACCTGTCCACCTCCCCTCCCTCCACACACTTTGTTTCAGGCTGGCTCTGCTAGCCAAATCTTCCTTCAAATGTGTGATTCAACTTCACTAAAAAATGTTCAGGAGAAAAAGTTTAAAGACAAGCAAACCTCAAAAGCAACTCATAAAACATCTACAGCAATGTCAACCACTTAGGAATAAATATATCATATATATTAAATATATAGATAGCAAAATTATAATATATACTATAACTTGCCAAGGTGATGATTTGAAGAAAATGAGTCTCATTGCTGACAGACTGGAGGGTTCTGGTGAGTGTGGCTAAAGAATATTAGATCATAAGATCACAGACTCCTATCTTCTGTGCCAATTTATCTTTGTCTACAATATGAAATTGCTTATTTTTAGGCAGATATCTATGGACACCATGGAAAATTAATTTGATCCATGCCATATTCCAGAGAAAACATTTTAGATACCCCAAACTTAACTTATAGTTAGTGGGGGAAACTTTACAAAGAATTGGTTCCAAGTTTCCAAGGTTTCCCCTTTTGGAGTCAATGACTGGCTCCAAACACTTGCTGAATGTCTCCCTTTTTAACTGAAGGGTCTGTGTAAAGACCTTCATCCCCAGGGCCATATATAAAGCCTGGCCAATTGCCAAAAATGGTACCATTCATGTCAAATATTCTATCTTTGGACACTCTATCTTTCCAGAATATTCCTTTTGGTCTGTAAATGCCAGTGTTCCTTCAATTTGTTAACATAACTACCCTTTCCCACATTTAAAGAACTTTTAAAAAATTAAATTAATAATTAATCATTATTTATGTATGTGTGTCACAGTGCATGTGTGGAGGTTACATAAAAACTCACAGGAGTTTTGATTCTCTCTTTCTACTATTTGCGTCCCTGGAATTGAACTCAGGCAGTCAGGCTTGGCAGCCGGGACCTTTACCCACTGAGCCATCTTGCCAGCCCTCTGATGCCTTCATATCTAATTTAAAATCCATGTCTCTTCAACTCTCTTATTTTATAATACAATTCCAAGAAAAACCCAATGTGGTTAAATCCAACTCTTTAACCACTGTGACCCTGTGTAGAAGTGTTTGGAGAATGTATCGTCATCCTAACTGATCCATCACTAAATAATCACTTCTAATGACAGTCTGGTCATTATTATGCTAATGAGTCTAACTACACTTCTCTGGTCAATTTCCTTTTCCACCATGCAATATCTATTTTATGTCCCTCCACACTTCAATGTCCAAAGCATGCTCTTTAGCATCTCACATTATTCTAATTTCTTCATTAGTGCTTCTTTACCAAGAAAATCCTTTTTAGTAAACTTCTTGTTGAATTAAAGGTCATATTGGTTTCACTTCATTTATTACCAAGCAGCAAACAAACGATGCAAAGGGCAGTCAAGGTCAACATCCTAGGTGATTAGTGATGCTGTCCATCTTTTCTCTGGTCCTTCCCAGAGATTTCTTAGGTTTAGTTCAAAATCCTCTGTGTAGATTGAAGCATCTACCAGGCCAGAAGAACATAGCAACTGAGAGGCTCGCTATCTTTAATATTTTTATGTGTCTGTGTGGATACATGTCATGTTGCATATATGCATGCACACTCATGTGTATGGAGACCAGAGGTCGAAGTTGGATGTCTTCCTCAATTGCTTGCCCCTTTTCATGAAAAGAGGTCTCTTGAATCTGGAGATCATCCATTTTTTCTAGAATAACTGGCCTTAGAGCCTAAGGAATTCTCCTATTTCTCCTCCCCAACACTGGGGTTATAGGCATGTGCCTTCATGCCCTGATCTTTGTGTGGGTTCTTGGGATCTAAACTCAAGTTCACATAGTTGGGCACTTTACCAACTGGACCTCTACCCAGCCCATCCTTCATATCCTCACCTGGTAGATCAGTCACTCCAGCAGCCAGAGGTCTACCCCAAATAATGCCATTAGATGCTACCTTCAGTCCATCTCCTGAGTCTGTCCTTCCATCTCACTTGCCTGAGTGCCAGTCACATCTTCCTTTTCATTCTTGCTTGCTATGGTGTGAGTCAAATGAATCTATTTAAATAAAGAACAAGAAAATGAGGCTCACTGTTGCTCACAGCCTTCTGCTGGTTTCACACACTTGTAAGCCATGATGGCTCCAGCATGCTCCACCCTGCCAGCCTTCCCAGTGTCACGCTGTGATTTTTTCTTTCTGCTCCATGGACTCACTATGATCTTGCAGCTGCAAGACCAGGAAAAGTCAAGTACCTACTCTTAATGCCCCTTTAACTATTAGTTTTCCTGAAGGTATTCCACATACCCCATCTCTCAAGCATTAATGCTCAATACAACAGTGCTTACAGAGAGTAAAGGGGAGGGGCAATGGGGTAAGGCTGGTTAGTGGGGACCATTTTTTTTTTAATCACACAACAAAGCTTTATTTCTCCTCATGGGCTAGACAAAGGCAAGTTCACTGGCACCTCACTTTGATATGCAGTCATCTTGAGCTCCTGCCATTCTCTCTCAATCAGTTTCAGCTCATGCAGTCTCATCTTTCCCTCTGCTACTCCTCTCCTTTCCTCTGCCCACACTTTTATGTAACTGTAGTGCCTGGCACCATAGGTCACAGCGAGAACCAGGGGCACCATCTCGTCTGTGGCCTTTGCACCGGAAGCACACAACTCAGGACCACATTTGAAGTAGACACAGAAGTCACTGCACGCCATTTCACGGTAGGGTGAGTATAGACAATATTGTTCGTTTTACAAAAATTAAAAGTGAGGATTTGGGGTTTTTCACTATAAAGAAAGAAAAAGGATTTAGAGGAAATTAATGTGTGTACATGTTTTTGTTTGTTTATGCACATATGCTGTGTGCAAAGGGCAGACGCTGAGGTCTTGTGTCTTTAAATGCTCTTCACCTCATGAAGCAGCATCTTTCCCTGAACGTCAGGCTCACACATTTGACCAAATTGACTGGCCAGGACCCCCCAGTGATCCTTGGTCTCAGCCTTCTCAGTGTTGGGATTCCAGGTTTGTGCTTGTGCACCTGCAATCCTTACAGGGGTCCTTGGGAGGAGATACTTCGGTCCTCATGTTTTCATGGAAGGGACTTTACCAACTGAGCCATTTCCTCAGCCCAAATGTCTACCTTGGATTGAGTATTACCTAGTGCATACTGCATAAACATGAAGGCTTTTCATGTGTAGTTACAGAAGACCTCGTGTGGGAGGCCAACTCCTACCTTTTAAAGGGTTCCTATGAAGAGGAGAGAGGGATAAGAAACTTTTAGATAGAAAGATAGTGGAGAGGAGACAGACAGAAACACAGGATAGCTTTGGGAGGACCTGGATCAAAATTCTGCCCCCTTCTTTTGCTTCTAAAGGGCTTTTTTTTTTTTTTTTTTTTTTTTTTTTTTTTTTTTTTAGCAATGCCAAGGGGTGGGGCAAAAGACCTCTCCCTTGCTAGATCAAAGCACATCGCATAGCCAAGTGTAGACACTTCCAAACACCTGGTAACCATGCCTGTGGTCAAATCATCCTCTTGTGCAGCTCTGCTGGGTAAAGGAAGTTTAGATTCTCAGACCCTAACTAAGTTCTCACTAGGAAACCTCTGTGGGTCTCTGCAACCTCACTACAAAGATAGCACCTTGCCTTGGCAGTTTACACAGAAGGGTACAGCATTGTCTATTTCCTTTTCCTACATACTGTTTTTCTTATTTATCACTACCTGATAGTATATAATTTATTTATGTTTTCTCTTTCATGGAGATGTAAGATCATGACTCTGAGAAGGAATGAATTAATCACAGAATGCCTTGAATAGAAGCTATAGTCTAGGTACTTGGTAAATATTCACAAAATAAATGCATACTTGATCTACATTCTGATTAGTCTTGTTAGTTTTAATCAAAATTCATTGGCAGCAATTACCTCTCTTTATTCTTCACACCAATTTCTGAGGTAGGTAGTGCAAAGAGATGAACATGTCCATTTGGCAGGTAATGTGAAGTGTGTTTCAAGGCACAAGGACCTGCCTAGGACCATACAGCTCACAAAGGAAGACTGGATGCCTAGTTTCACATTCAAGTTCAGTTCTCATATTTGTTGCTATGAGCTAGACATCAAAAGAGACTGCATTTTAGTGATAGGCACCAGGTCACCTTGTACACAGAATGTTCCAAAATGTTGGTTTACAGGAAAAGAACTATTTTTTGCCCACTACGATTATTATGTTCAATAGATAAGATTCTCTAAAGTGTCTGATTCCAATTCCCTTTTAAAAAGGGAACAAAAGTAAGCAGTGTCACAAAAATGTAAACCATCACAAAGGTTAAGGCACTAAGGAGCAGATCTGGCATAATACCATACCATATCCTCTGCTCTAGAACATGGTCTGGATATTGGTCTTTCTGTCCTATCATGAGGAGTGAATATACAAATATTTTACCCCTTGGCTTACTTCTAATTGTGGAAAAATGCTTTGTGAAATTTGATACCGCCTCAGCTACTTTTCTCTTTGTTATAATCAGATACTCCAGCAAGAGCAACTTAAGGAAGAAGGGGTGAGTTTTGGTTACAGTTGAAGATATGATCCACCATGGCAGGGGAATTTCAGCAGCCTGAGGAAGCTGCCACATTGTACCCAGAGTTGAGAAGCAGAGAGAGCTGAGTGCTGATGTTCAACCCACTTCCTCCTTTTTATTCAGTTAGGACCATAGCCAGTGAGATGGTGCCACCTGCGATCAGGATGGGTCTTCCTACCCCGGTTAATGTTATCAAGATAATCCTGAGGGGCCAGTCTCCCAGGTTATTGTAGATCTCATCAGGCTGACAGTTGAGGTGCCTTTAAGCCACATTTAACCAGGGTCCACGGAACATTTTCTGGCAGAGTATCTTCATAACTGTGTGGTCTGAACAGTGAGTTGTTTTCCACCTCATTAAATGAAGCAATTGAAACTTGACACAAGCAACAGCAGCTGGCAATGATTCTATGACTCCAGCCGTGGTTGCCTGCCTGCCGAGCTCTTCCTGAGGTTCCCAGCAAACCCTGGGAATGGTAGGCAGTATGCCTTTCCACACTCCCGATGGCATTTGGACAGAGACAAGCTCTCATCTTTCAAGGCCGAGTCACAGAAAGTGACACTTGAGGGCTGGAAGAGTTAACAACCATGAAATTCTGGGAGCTGTCTTCTCACAGAACTTGTCACCGTGTTCATATTTGGAAACAAGCTGTCCTTCTCTGGTACACAGCTTCTTATAGCTCCCGCTAGACAGTGACATAAAGCACATTTCAAACATCTGTGGTTCCTACAGTGTCATGAATATTGACATCTCTTTTCTTCTCTCATTAGTATTCACTTTCCAACTGATTAATGGATAGAGAGCAGTTAACACTGTAGAGCAAGTGCCAGGATCATCTTCAGTGTTACACAATATAATCTAGAAGATTCTTTGCCACTGAAGTAGACTTTTCCAGCTGGTTTCTTCCCATTGCAATGAATCTGTAGTTAGCATAGGATTTTAAATTTTAACAAAAATGTGGTATTTACTAATAACAAATATAGGCTCATCATTGTAAATGTATTTTCCCCATCACATGCATGCCTGGTCATTTATTTTTATGTTTATTTAAAAGCTTGTGTTCACATGCATTTGTGTATTTATGCTCATGTACTTGTGTGTGTGTGTGTGTGTGTGTGTGTGTGTGTGTGTGTGTGTGTGTAAGTGCCTGAGGAAGCCAGAAGAGGGTATCTGATCTTTTAGAGCTGGGCTTACAGGTGTTTGTGAACTGCTGGATGTGGTGATATGAACAGAACTCAGGTCCTCTAGAAAAGCAGCAAATATTTTTAACTGAGCCTCATCTCTCAGTCCTACATCTGAACATTTAGAGAGACACTAGGAAGAAATTTCCAAAATAGTGCTGGTCTAAGGAGTTGAGTCTCAGTTTTAGTCCTGCAACAAAAGGAAAACACCATGGACGTTTCCTTTTTTTTTTTTTTTTTTTTTTTTTTTTGAGTTGGGGAGCAGACAATGAGACTATCAGTGACTCGTAAGTATGTGTGCAAAATATTCAGTATTCTTGGTGCATTGCTTAAAGTTGGGCACTTCTACATTAGTCAGTCATTTGAGATGGATTCATTTGTCTTGAAGGCCTATCACCTTCTTCCTTCCTGAAATGTACATCTTAGGGAAGGATCTCAAGCCCAGGAGAGATACACATTTTTACTTCTTGAGGATTTCAGCACCTTGCAATCCTGTTTTTCCAGTTTTCATCCGGCCACCTCTTTCCCTGTATAGGTCAGGAGACTGAGGCCCAGAAAGAGGCTGTGACTTCTGCAATCCTTCATGTATTTTGACCCTTGTTTTCTACCATGCTTTGGTACAAAATTGTGCAAAGCTTTATTGCTTTGCTTATGATTAAGCTTGACAGTATTATCAGGAGAGAATTTGCATTAATTAAAAAGTGGTGAACCACATTTGTGGACAGAGAAAGTAAGTAACCAGTCTTTCCCACTGACTGGAGTTTCTTTTTTCCAAAAATTTATTTTGTTTTAGTATTTTTGTGTTTGTGTACGTGCAGGTGTGTGTGTGTGTGTGTGTGTGTGTGTGTGTGTGTGTGCGCGCGCGCGCGCGTGTGTGTGTGTGTGTGTGTGTGTGTGTGATCAACTGTCTTCCTCTATTGATCTCCACTTTTAAAAAATTTATTTTTATTATTTTTAATTAAGTGCATGTGGATATGTATATGAGTGCAGGTGCTCACTGAGGCCAGAAGATTTCAGGCATGTGGTACTGCACGTGGCTTTTGACGTGGTGCTAGGAGATGGAACTCAAGTCACCGAACTTGTGCTGCAATCACTTTACCACCCTGCAGTCATCCCTGCAGCCCCCGCCCCCCACTACAGGATTTTATGCATAATACAGACCTTAACACTTCCTGTCGCAGATGTGAATATGTTTGCCAACATTCTGCTTCTTAGCATTCATGGCCATAGATGAACATGAGTGAAAGGGAGCTCGCTAGTGCAGAAGGTTCCTGACCCATCTTGCTCACCCCGAGCATTCTTGATTTTAAGGTCTGATGTGGAGCATAGAGACATCTGTCTGTGGTGTGGTTGCAGTATTAGAAAGACCCAATACCTGGAAACCCATGATCATATTCTTCTTGAGTTAATTTTTGGCATCTCTTCTCTCCCCCCCCCCCCCCCCAACATCCTCTAGTCTTCAGAAAATGTGGTTATTGACCCAGGGGGATGGTGGTTAGTGTTGGCTAATAAATGATTTATGAACATCTCAAACTCTCTTATGGCTCAAATCTCACCTAATTCTAGGTTCACTGTCTCCAAAAGCATAGGCATATGTGTTTTAATTCACCTAACTCAACACCAACTGCTCATATTAGTTGTAATGGCTTTGAAAGAGACCGGCCCTTCTTGGCAAAATGCACACATGAACTCTGTTTCCGTTTCATAGAGTCTGATATCCCACTTAATTGGCTATATTCATAACATGTTATCTGTAGCACAGACTGTTTAGAATCCCATGTGATTCAACAGAAAATTTATTCTTCTACTGTTATATCACTTAAATGTCATTTTATGTTCACGTATTCATATTGCTTTGAAAACTAATAATTCATCTACTTGTTCTAAAATTTTCATCAGTACTTTGTACATTTAAGGAAAGCCTTCAACTTAAGCTCTTACTTCTTTATGCATACACCAGAACCACTCATGTCCCTGTTACTATGTCCCTTAAATGGTGGTGCTCAAAACAATGTCACTTTTATCATTTTCTGTGGCCTCACGCATCACCCCACTTAGTAGTTTCTGAGTGTGCGTGCCTCACACCCACGTTCATAGGATTTGATTCTTCACGCCCCCTGGTGACTGTAGAGGTTGTTCAGCCATGATGGTGACATGCTGAAGGGTGGGGTCCAGGCCTTTATAAAAGAGGCATGAGATATTGTCACTACTTTCAGACTGTGAAGACTCAGAAATGAGCGCCATGGGCCAGAAAGCAGATTTTTACTAAACATCAAGACTACCTTGATTTTGAACTTCAAATCCTTTAGAGCTGTGAGAATAAATATCTGTGCTGGCAGGCTCAGACTGTGGTCAATAAGCATTTCTTCGGTATAATACAGAGACCAGGACGACTTAACATGACTCCTATCTTACCTGTATTGCCATGAGCTTTGTTTTGTTTTGTGTTTTGAGACAAGATCTTGATACACAGCACAGACTGGCCTCAAACTCATTAGCTTCCTGAATTAACCTCCTATTTCTAGGATTACAGGCATGTGCCACCATGTCCAGGCTTAATTTTCAAATAGTTATTTATGTTCTGAAAAGATACATAAATAGATATGTTGAAGAAAACTTTTATTTACTTTTAAATATTTATATTTATTTATTTATTTGTGTATTTAGTGTGTGTGTGTGTGTGTGTGTGTGTGTGTGTGTGTGTGTGTGTGTGTATGTGTTACCTATATATATAAAATTGCCTGCAGAGGCCAAAACAGGGCATCAGACCTTCTGGAACTGAAGTTATTTACATGTGAGCCACCTGTTGAGGGAGCTGGGAATTGAATCCAGGTCCTCTTGAAGAGCAGAAAGTGCTATTGGTCACTGGGGCCACCTCTCCAGCCCCTGAAGAGAAACTGAAAAAGCAAAACAAAACAACTTCAGGTTTCCTGATAGCATTTTTTATTTAAAGATTTTAAATTTAAAGATTATGTGCTGACTAAAACATTAAATGTTATATACATTTGAGCTATGAATTATAGAGCTTAAATTAGCCATTCATAATTCTTCATATTGTTTTGGGAAGGAACAGTATTTCTGCAAACAATAAAAGTAACAGATTTCAATATTCCAGGTAAATATATAATAAATAATTCAATTACATTAATAAAAATCAGTAGTAGTTGTTTAGTCCTTAGATGTTTAATATAAAACAGCATGCACGCGCGCACACACACACACACACACACAAGCACACATACACACATAAAATCACACGTGCACATATATGCACACAAACACATGTACACACAAGACCCTCACTTGCATTCATACACTGCACATGCCACACAACACAAACATGTAAACATGCACAAGTATACATGCACACAAATACACACAGGAAAGTGCAAACACATATACATACATACACACAGGTACACATACAAGAACACTTGAACACACTCATAAACACATAGACATGCACACACATTTACACACAAAACACTAATTTTTATCCACACAATGCAAGGCACTCATACATGTAAGTACACATATGGACATTTGTACGTGTACACACATGCACATTGCATGAATACACAAATACATACACATACCCACATACATATACACACATGTACACATATTTGTACACACAGACACACTGCACAGGTGTACACAAATACACACATGCACACATGCACATGTACAGACATACAATTTACTTTCTCTTTCTTCTTGTTCTGCCCACTTTTAATTTTTAGGAACTAGAGAATTTTTAAAGTCACATATCCATGAATAACTAATGATTGACTTTAAAGGTTTATTATTTTTATTTTACGTATATGAATGCTTTGTCCACATGTAAGGTCTGCACCACATGCTTACAGTGCCTATGGAGGCTGGAAGAGGGCCTCAAATACTTCAGAGCTAGAGTTATAGATGGTTGTGAGCCACCATGTGGGTGCTCAGAACCAAACGGGTTTTCTGGAAGAGCAGCCAGTGCTCCAAAACACTGAGTCATTTCTCCAGCCCCTATTTTAAGCTTTTTATAAACAATTCATCAATACATCATCACACTATTACTCTACTATAGTCACAATGACATATTTTTTGAAAAACTATGAAAATTTAAAATACTTCACATTACATAGAATGTATAGAATTATGTGAAATATTTAGGAATAACTAAATATTTTAATTATCATAGAAAAATTAAAATGCTTTATTAAAGATCTATTTCCCCCAATTTTAAACATGCTATCCTGACAACATCATGGGAAATTTTACTTATCTTCAAAGATCAAAGTATTCCAGTGTTGCCCAAATGAGTCCAGCTTATTCTAGACTATTTAAAAGGATGGAAGAACTTCAATTTCCTTTCTCGGAGGTATGCATTACACTGATAGCCTTAACTACAAAGTTAGAAACAAAGCCTGTTTAACTATTAGTGTAAAAACCTGAAATACAATATTTTGTTAAGAATGAGTTTAAGAATTATGCCTTGTGTTATTGTAACTTGGGATGCTGTGTTCAGTTGTTATCCCTGGGAGGCTGCTCTTTTCTGAAGGGAAACAGAGGAGTGGGTCCAGGGGGGAGGGGTAGCGAGAGGAGGGGTGGGTCCAGGGGGGAGGGGGGTGGTGAGAAGAAGGGTGGGTCCAGGGGACAGGGGGGTGGTGAAAGGAGGGATGGGTCCAGGGGGGAGGGGGCTGGTGAGTGCTGTGGGATGTTCTGTATGGCAAATGTGTTGCTAATAAAACACTGATTGGCCAGTGGCTAGGCAGGAAGTATAGGCGGGACTAACAGGATAAAAGAACAGGAAGGCAGGAGGAGTCACTGACTGCCAGCCACTGCCAGGACAAGCAGCATGTAAAGATGCCGGTAAGCCACGAGCCATGTGGCAAGGTATAGATTTATAGAAATGGATTAATTTAAGATATAAGGACAGTTAGCAAGAAGCCTGCCACGTCCATACAGTTTGTAAGCAATATAAGTCTCTGTGTTTACTTGGTTGGGTCTGAGTGGCTGTGGGACTGGCAGGTGAGAGAGATTTATCCTGAGCGTGGGCCAGGCAGGAAAACTCTAGCCACAAATGGTGTCAGAACGTGGGGCAGGAATTTCCACCTAAAACCTGAGAAAAGATTCTAAAACAGAGATAAAAACAGCTTCCTAATTATCTCTCTCAAATGAGCGGCTGCTTGCCGGTTTGAGCTATTTGTGGGTTCCTGGCGTGTGCGCTCGACCTGCAGTATGGCGGGAATGAGGCCTCTGCAAATGGCACAGTAAGCTGCGTGGTGGATTTAGCCTTTGCTAGTACAAAACAAAAAGAAGAGGCTTCTGGGCTAAACGCTGCTTTGATAGAAGCATAGACCCACGATAGCTCCCAGAGCTAGCGGTAAACGTACCACCGCCATGTTGGGAAGCTGAGGTGGGTGGATCCAGCAGCCACAGCACCATTTCAGTCTTAGAATGCTGCAGTTTAAAGTAACAGGTTCACAATAAGACAGATTCAGATGGAACAAGACTTTAAATGCTTTAAAATGTGTGTAAAAATGTACGTAGGCTTCAAAGAGAGATAAAAAGGAATATATACAGTCATATAAAGAAATAGTTTTGAAAAATGAAGTCTTTAAAGAGACAGTAAAGGTAGTATAAAATATAAGCCACATAAAGATGGATATCACACAGAGAATCTGCATTGTGTTGTCTTTGGGATTCTTAACTGCAGAGAGCTATTTGATTGTAAAGGAAGCTGAGTTAAACTAATATGTATATTTTAAAGATACCTTGACTTCAAAATTTGGATATAAGGATATGTTGCTTTGGAAAGGAAGCTCTGATTTTGTTTCCACAGAAAGCCACAGGCTATGTATTTGTTCCAGATTAAGATACATCAGGTTTGACCAGCCAAGACCACCTGAAAGGTCTCTGATGACACCATGGCTCAGATGATCCAACATCCAGAACCATTTCAAGGCAACTGGCTCAGACGATATACCCTCACGGACTACTCCATGATCCTAAAATTTTCTTTGTGTCCCCATAAGATACAGCGCCCCCCTCCAGCAGGAAGTAGTAAGAGAAACTATGTCCAAATTCCCAAATTATATGTAATTTACTTTGTTAAGGTTAAAACCTTCCTTTTCTGAAAAAAAAAGGGGGGGGGGAAGTGCTGTGGGATGTTCTGTATAGCAAATGTGTTGCTAATAAAACACTGATTGGCCAGTGGCTAGGCAGGAAGTATAGGCGGGACTAACAGAGAGAATTAAAAGAGCAGGAAGGCAGAAGGAGTCACTGACTGCCAACCACCGCCAGGACAAGCAGCATGTAAAGATGCCGGTAAGCCACGAGCCATGTGGCAAGGTATAGATTTATAGAAATGGATTAATTTAAGATATAAGGACAGTTAGCAAGAAGCCTGCCACGGCCATACAGTTTGTAAGCAATATAAGTCTCTATGTTTACTTGGTTGGGTCTGAGCGGCTGTGGGACTGGCAGGTGAGAGAGATTTATTCTGACCGTGGGCCAGGCAGGAAAACTCTAGCCACAGATGGGTCCAGGGGGGAAGGGGGGTGGTGAGAGGAGTGGGTCCAGGGAGGAGGAGGGTGAGAGGAAGGGTGGGTCCAGGGGGAGGGGGGTGGTGAGAGGAGGAGAGGAGGAAGGGGAAACTGCAGTTGGGATGTAATATATGAGAGAAGAATAAATAAATAAAAAAGAATAAAATGAAAGCAGATGAAACTAACTGAATGAAATTAAAACGGGAGTGCAAGCAGGGCTCGATTTTGATTAATTACATTTTAGTAAGTCTATTAATAAAATTAGTTTTAATAGAGATTAAAAATATGACATTTACTCTTCATACTGATGGTGAAAGATATTCTACTATGGTGTCTGATAAAATTTAATAGGCACATTCGAGAAAGATTGTTAATCAAACTGAATGGAAATTGGTGAATGCTCCATCCTTTTGCTGTCACTGTCCGATCAGAAGCCAGAAATTTGCCTAAGAACAGAGCAGCAGTTTCTCAAATACAAGCTGATATGATTAGGTATAAGAAGGAAAGAGTAATAGATATTATGATTATGTGTGCATCATATGATCATGTATTTAGGAGCTTAGAGAAACAGAGGTTGTTAAGAGACAGTTAATTATATATTAGATTATAAAATTAACATTCAAAAGTTGCTTTTTCTTTAAGATTTAAAATTGGAAAATATAATAGAAGAAAATCTCATTATAATGGTGTTAATAACTAATGCCTAGGAACAAGTTTAATGAAAATACATAAGAGCTATATGAATGGGCAAGTAATTGTCCACTGAATGATCTCAAGGATTTCAAATTTTCACAAGACTAGAAATGCAAGGACAGGAAAATTTAATCTTATTCCAAGTTAAATTGTAAATATGACTTATTCCACAATTTTAAATGACAGAACTAATTTGTTCCAGCAAGATTGCATTGTAACATGTTCACAGTGAGAAAGAAAATGTAAGAATAGCAAAGATTTATGAAAAGAAATCTTAGTATACATTTAAATGATATTAATTAAACATTTTGCCATCATCTATCTGGATGTCTATCCTGAACTATCACTTTTTTTGTTTATCTAGTATATGAAATTACTGGCTTTCATCTCTTCCTGATTTGTAAAATGGTGATTCCTATAATTTGATATGATATGTGAGTTGATCATCAAATCAGTGGAAAATATTTACAAAATACATTGGCAAGCATAGGAGGCACTTCAGCACATTTATAATTCATATAAGGTCTATGCAAAGACAAACAGCATCTTAAGTTCTCTTTTACAATAAAAAAACTTAAGTTTAGATAGACATATTTTGACAACTATATGGACAAGGTCATATATTATTGGTGATTGTACAGATTGCTATCAAGTACAGGGACAGCAGTTCAGCAATATCTGCCCAAACAGGCACAACCATTTCTCCCAAAGTTTCCACTTGAAAGATTTATTTGAAAGAACCATTGGAACACACATGCAAATGTTCTCTATAACGCTACCAAGTGTTCTGCTGTTTACAAAGGCAGAGAAGACAAAATCGTATATGTGTCAACCAGGGGGAGGTAAGAAAAATAAATTCCATCTTTCTGTCTATCATCTATCTATATGTCTTCATATTACCTCTCTTAATATGCTCTCTATCCATCTATCACCATCTGCCTATCAACCCATCAGTTACGGGGAGTGAGACATGGCATGAAGCCTAACCATTAATACTTATAACTTGGTATAAAGATTTCTGAGAGGTAGCAAGATATCAAGGTATAAAACAGCACAGAGAATGGGCTCTTAGCCATGTAAAGTGGAAAAGGATAAGTATGTGAACACACACACATGCACACAGCTCTATGTGCAGGTTTTCCTGTTGAAAACCCGAGTTGTGGCTGTTTCTGAAAGAGAATCCATGGGAAAGCATAGACTTAGGGTGGGAGAGAGACAGACTTCACTTGATGGCCCCTGCTGGCTGAGTTTTCACGATAGTAATTTAGACATCAATACTTAAGTAACCAAGTCTTGCATTTAAAAACTGGCAATATATTTACCATGTAAAATTGAGGAGGCAGTTGGTTTTATATTGACTCTTCTAAAAGTCTTTTATTTGTTTAGTGAGCAGTTCATTTTCCATTGCTGAATAAATATGAGTTGACAGACAGCCCCAGAATGGAAATGACTCCTTCTCTGAGATGGGGGTGTGATAGTGGGTTACAATCTCCTGGTAAGAAACGGAAAAAAAATCAGGTGATACGATTTCCCTTCAACACCCCTATTTTCTTGTGCCCCATGGGCGTTTCTGTGACAGGGTTGGGGGTCAGTAGTGGATTATTTCAGCCTCATTCTACAACCCACACATTGAGCTTTGGTTTCCCTTTGGAAAAGGCATATGGGGAAGAAGTCTGAATGATGAGAGCCCTTTTCACATTTCCTTCCCACTCTCAATAGTAACACCAGCAGGACTGGAAAATAATGTTCGAGTCTGAAGGCTCGAACGGGAACTACAGAGGCCTCCTTTGATACTTCTGAAGTCATTTTAAATGGGGCCATCCATTTCGTCTGAGTTGCACAACTCATCCAGAACCTAGAGCAGTCATCTATTGTCGCCCGCTGATCACCTGTTCTTCCCGTCATCTCTGTGTTTGATCTTGGAGACACGAAACTGCATGGAGAGCCGCAGCATCCTTGGGTACCCTGCCACCTGCCCTCGCCAATTGACTCGGTGGAGGGAATCTTTTCATTTGTCATTTACCCACTGCCAGGGAGGGTGGACTGGGGTGAGTGGTCTATGACTGAAGGATTCAGCAGGGGGTTCAGCCTACAAAAAGATAACCGAGCTGAAACGCAGAAAACGGGAGTGCTTTTAAGCAAGGGAGTGATGTCAGCCGCCAGGTGATCCCCTTCAAAATGGATTTCCACTAAACGGTGTGAACAATCACTTCGTGGGATACCTTGGCGCGTTCCTTGAAGGGTCAACTTCTCCCAGAGAGCCCCTCAATTGGCTCAGCAGGTAGTGCCAACAACTCCCTAGCTAATAAAGACTCCCTTTTCTTTCATTATGCTTTTTTTCCCCATTGGGGCTGTGACACTAGAGTAACTGCCTTATGAAAGCCAGTCTACGCCTGGGTACAGTGGTCTGATCTGCCCATGCCACTGAGGTTAAAAGCAGATATTTATGTCTGGAGTAGATGGTTGGGGCTGGGCTCTCCACCCGACAGTGCATAGCTGGAACGTGCTCAGGCAAAGAGCATTTGGTCTACAGGGCAGAGCAACACAGGTAGCGAAGAGGACTGGAAAAGGCAAGCATGTCTACCTCTCTCACAGCAGAGCCCTGTGCTCCATCAGGAGGGCCCTGTGAGGTCCAGGGCAACCTCCTGGAGTCTTGCCTACCGCTCCTCGACCCCCATTTCTTCAGCTGATTCAAGAATGAAGGAACATTTCTGAAAAGAGACAACCCATCTTCTAGTCCTCAGTTAAATAAAGAAATATAATTTTACTTGGAAAAAGTGTCATTAACTGACCTAGACATTCAACCACAGAGGAATGGATAAAGAAAGTGTGGTCTATACACAGTGTGTGTGTGTGTGTGTTTATTTTGGCCATAAAGAATGAAGGTGAGTCGTTTGCAAGACAATAAATGTAATTGGAGACAATCATGAGAAAGCTAATATCTCATGTTCCCTCTTACTTATGGTTCCTAGAATTTACACAGAACCATACAATCCTACATATCTGCATGGCATGGATGTAGAAGGGAAACTGTCTAGGGGAACAAAGGGGCCTGTCTAATGAGAGAGGAGGGCGGGGCAGGTACAGTAGGGTTATGCTCAATGTGCACCATTGACTTGTATGAGAAACGGCTTGAATGGTGGTGAGATATATAGTTACTACCACTTAAAACTAATCTTATACAAAAGTTTGAAAAAATTCCCAATTGAAAAACAAATCGAAATCATTCCAATAAAGTCAAACTATTGGTTTCTTTGCAATAGTAGATATTGTTGTAGAAAGGTATTCTGCGTTGTATTTTTAAGGTCCACATCTGGAACCTAGACAGACCTTCCCGCTACTTCTTCCTCTTCTCTCCCCTGACCCCCACTCTCTGTTTCAAACGTACAGCTTTGTAAGTACCAGGTGAGTGCTATGCTGAGTTACACTGAAGCCCAGAGATAGTTTTGACAAAGCTGTGTGTTTCTGTTACTTCAACTGAACAAAATAACCAAGAAGGCCTGATCACCTTTTTTGCTGCATAAATCATGTTGACAATGAGACAAGGGTCCAGTTCCTATCTTTGGACTCTAGATTAGACTCTGATTAACAGCCTTTTCCGTGGTACATAAAAGCAGAGGTTCAAAATTCTATCGTTTCTGGCACAGGTCCTTGTAGGTCCCAAATTCCTGAGCTCTAAATTCATGTATGGAAATTCCTTCACAGATATACTAGTAAGAAATTCAGCAGTAATTTTCAGGTGTTTCTTATGTGAAGAAATAGGTGGCGTGTTTTATATAGGTACAAATACAGTATGTGTGCATGTGATAAATACAGAGGAATGTTCTCCATTAGATATATATTTTAGAAGTCACTGTAGAAAGCAGTCCTCCATTCAGAATACTGATAACATTTCCTTTCCATAAATCGTGCATAATCTTGTTTCACTTGCTATTCCTTCCCGCATTCTACACAGAAGCACAAACAGAAGTTCCCTTTCTCAGTTCACCTTACTAGAGAAGACTGTAGAAGCTCGAAATGCTCAGAAGTCTTCTCTCTCAGGTGGGCTGTCCTTTGCCCTTTGACTTACTCATCCGTTGATTCTTTTCTGGATGTTACCAGTCACTTTGTGATTTCAGAATAAGTAGATAGCTTGTAAGTCTGATCAAGGTAGCAGTGTTTCAATGTCACGTTTCTGCTTGTGGCTTCCTAGCACCAGTCTCCATCCCAGACCCTGATCTTGAATTTCGGGGCATTGCATGTCTTCATTTAAAGGCCCATTCATCTTTAATCCTCATTAGCTTTTGCTTTCCACTGCTGTACTTTAAAAATGATGTATTTATTTTTATTTACGTGTGTGTGTGTGTGTGTGTGTGTGTGTGTGTGTGTCTCCATGTATGTATGTTTGGAGGTACTCATGGAACCCAGAAGAGGGCTTTGCCAGTAGTCGTGAGCTGCCCATTGTGGATGCTGGGAACCAAACTTGGGTCCTCTGCAAGAGCAGTGCTCCTAACTTCTGAGCCATCTCTCAAGCCCCTCCACTGTTACCTTCCCACTAGTAAATGTCAGTGAATGAGCCCACTTCCTAAAGTTCTCGGGTTAGTGGCCTAGAATTGATTTTTCTCATTGTTTCACTGTCTACTTCCCCATATCAACTCTAAGCCACGGACACGTGCACACACACCTGTGCAGATGCATTGCCAAGTCCTGAAGACTCTAATTCAGACACAGACTTTGAACTTGCCCTTCAGCAGTTCTTTGTTCCACTGGCCCTCACACAGGTTTCTGAGTCAGGTTCTTAACTGCTGTGCACACCCTCACCCTGTGCCTTCCAACTGTGGAGAATAAAAATCTTCTTAAATTAAAAAGTGGGTCATGACATTTCCCCTCAAACTTCTTATTTTGAAATTATTTCGAGCTTACAGAAGAGTGAAGAAGAGATGCTGTAGATAATTCCTATAGACCTCCTCTCAGTTTCCTGTAGGGTCAGCACCTTACTTAACCCTGGTCAGTCAACAACACTCAGAAGATAACGCTGGCATAATATGATTAATTAAACTAAAGACAATTTTGATTATCTCCAGGTTTTTCTCGAAAGCCAATTTTTGGTTTCCGTATCTCTTCCTTATAGTAGCAAAAGTGTACAATGGTTTCCTATGGTTCTTCAGATGAAACCTGCATTTCTAATCATGCTTTATAAAGCACAGCACATGCCCTTGCTCTGCCTCTCCTTCAAACTTTATTCTTCTAAATTCTGTCCTTTGCAATGCTCAATGCTGCTGGTCCCCTTTCAGCTTCTTGAACACCCCAGGGCTCCTTCTCTGCTCAGGGTCTTTATTGTCCCTTCCCTCTGCATGGATGCTCTTATCTTGCATCTTGGAGCAGCCAGCTCCTTCCCTTCATTTTGGTCAGCTTAAATATCACTCTACCAACAGTTCTTAAGATCTAGCTCTCCTATGTCATTCTGCTGCTTATTTCTTACCTAGAAATTAATTTATATTTTGCACATATGCAGGCTTATTTGGTTGTTATCTGACCCAGTAAAACATCAAGTAAGAGGAGAGGTAATGCATGTGTAGTTTTCTTCGGCTTCCACAAAGAGTTCTGTCTTAGTTGAGGTTTCTGTTGCTGTGAAGAGACACCATGACCACAGCAACTCTTATAAAGAAAACATTTAATTGGAGTTGGCTTACAATTTCAGAGGGTTAGTCCATTATCATCATCATGGAAAGCATGGTGGCATGTATGCAGACATGGTGCTTGAGAAGGAGCTGAGAGTTCTACATCTTGATCTACAGGCAACACATCTAAGTCCCACACTGGGCATAGCTTGAGCATATGCAACCACAAACCCTGTCTCCACAGTGACACATTTCCTCCAACAAAGCCACACCTATTCCAACAAGGCCACACCTCCTAATAGTGCCACTCCCTATAGGCTAAG
>CABHPP010139440.1:0-35067 GCA_902168425.1 Peromyscus attwateri | reverse complement strand
GCAGTAAAGGTAATGAATAATATGTTTCTTGGTTATCCTTGTTTCCTCCAAGATTTTGATGCTCGCCTGCATGGTGGGGTGATGCACACCTTTATAATCCCAGCACTTGGGAGGCAGAGACAGGAGGATCTCTGTGAGTTCGAGGCCAACCTGGTCTACATAATGAGTTCCAGGACAACATAAAGAGACCCTGTCTCAAAAACAAAAAACAACAAAACAAAGGTTGTGATGCTCAGATTTAAATCCACTTGCTGGTATTTGGAATGATTTAATTGGTTACGGGGCACTAATGTCATGTAATACTTTTTTTTTTGGAATTAGTGCTCAGTAATATATCTCACAGCAAATTTGCTATGCAGTTGTGTTGTTATTTCCCATCAATAGTCAACTGATAGAACCATGTGGAATATTTTAGTATGAAACTAATAATAATAACCCTGAGCCTTAGGAAGTTTCACTGTTGAGGACTTGTTTCCCGGCCAAATTTCTCCCAAGAATTGTAAATACTAGTATTTGTTGGTCATTTCTATCCTTTTGGTGTTTTTTTTTTTAAACATGTATCGCTGGGCAGATGGAAAGGCCAACCCAGGGCCTCAAGAGGCAAGCCACTGAGTTCCAAATCCTAACCATACTCGATTTTTTTTTTTTTTTTTAAAGAAAAAAGCTATTGTGGGAGGGGTTTGAGACAGGGCCATACTATGAAGCCTCGGCTAACCTAGATCTCTGCAGCTTCCTCTGTCAGCCTTTAGTGCTGGTGATCCATCCTTATTATTTAGACATGAAGCAAGAAATGATTATTAAGGTAGAATTGTGAATTCTCTAGTTGGACAGTCAGCTGTAGCCTTCAGCTCAGTGAATGGTCCAATTCTTATGATCAAATGAAAATCATTTGTCTTTGATTGATTGCTTTTTTCACACTGAGAACTATCTGTTATTAAGGTGTGCCCCCCACCGTGGTGTGTGTGTGTGTTCCCATATGTGCACTCACATGCCAAGGGACTAAACCCAGACTTTGTGCATGCTAGGTGAGCTCCATCCCAGCTCCACAGGTGCTTGCTTATTGTTTGTTTGTTTATGTTTAATTGTGTCCTCAAAAGATTTCCTTTTTTTTTTTTTTTTTTTTTTTTTGGTTCTTCGAGACAGGGTTTCTCTGTGTAGCTTTGCACCTTTCCTGGAACTCACTTGGTAGTCCAGGCTGGCCTCGAACTCACAGAGATCCTCTTGGCTCTGCCTCCCGAGTGCTGGGATTAAAGGCGTGCGCCACCACCGTCCGGCTAATTTCCTTCTTTCTTGTATAGCAAAGTCACTATTGTTTGGAATGTCTGAGCTCCACACTCAACACTTCCTGGCTCTAAATTTGTTTCAGCCCAAAGCCAGAGTGTTGTAGTTTTAGTTTTATGTGTATGTATGTTGCACCACACGTGTGCCTGTTGTCCGAAGCCAGAGAGAGTGTCAGGTCTTCTGGAAATGAAGCTACAGATGGTTGTGAGCCATTGTGTGTGTGCTGAGAATTGAACCCAAGTCCTTTGGGAGAGCAGCAAGTATTCTTAACTGCTGGGTGTCTCCAGCCAGAATGATTTCTTTAAATGCTTGAATTTGGGCCTGTGAAATGCCTCACTGGGTAAAGGTGCTTGCCACCAAGACTTAACACCTGAGTCAGTCCCTGAAATGCTGAGCTCTATTCCCAGATCCCACATGGTAGGAAGAGAAAACTGACTCTGGAAAGTTGTCCCCGTGTCATGTGCACTGTAGATAAATGTAAAACAAAACAGCAGTGTGGATTAGGTCATCCCACCTCCTCACATCAACACCTCATCCATCAAGGACAAAGTGGAAACTACCTCCCCAACTTAGTTTGGCTCTCCTGCAAGTTCTGGATTTCTCACCGCTGCTCCTTCCTCCCCCTTACAGGACACATTCCTTGACTCAGGCTAGGCTTATCCCCACCTTAAGGCTTGAAGTCACGTGCCAGGGAAATTCTCCATCATGTCATAGATGACTTTTCCCTTGTCACTGAGTGTTTTTTGTGTGTGAGTGTTTTGTCTGCATGTATATATGTGCGCTCTGTACATGCCCAGTGGAGGTCAGAGGAGGGCTTTGAACCCTGGAACTGGAGTTACAGATGGTTCTCAACCACCATGTGAGTTCTGGGAACCCAACCCATGTCCTCTGCAACAGCAACAGGTGCCCTCAACAGCTGAGCCATCTCTCTTGTTCCTTGGACCCATTACTTTTCAGTAGGAGAAATCTAAGGTGTTTCGTTTTCCCTGCCAACAGCTGAGCGCTTCTTTCTTTTCAAAGCATTCTCCTTTAGGATATGACACATTGCTGGTGCTGAGAAAGAACAAGTGTGACTGTTGCTGGCAAAGACATGTGCTGTGAACTTACTGTTGCTCCTCCTCTTTGTTGTTAGTATGACCTGTCAGCCTCCACGTTTTCTCCTGATGGAAGAGTCTTTCAAGTTGAGTATGCTATGAAGGCTGTGGAAAACAGCAGGTAAGAAGCCCTCTGCTGCTGAATTCAGTGTTTTAACCAGGAATTATCCTGTATCTTGTATGTTTTGATAACTAGGCTTTGTATATTGCTTTAGCACAAACAAATATCATACCTTGAAGTATGATACTTCTTTATTTTATTTTGACTAATTTATTTTTGTTTTTCGAGACAGGGTTTCTCTTTGTAATAGCCCTAGCTGTCCTAGAACTCAATTTGCAGACCACGCTGGCCTCGAACACACAGAGATCCGCCTCTCTGTCTCTGCCTCCTGAGTGCTGGGATTAAAGGCATGTGCCACCGCACTCAGCGTGATCTTAACTTCTTAGTCCTCTCCAGAGTTCTTTCTTGTACAGATCTGCTTCCTTCACTTAGGTTCCAGGGTTCAAACAGGCAATCAGACTTGCATAGCACACTTTACCCACTGAGCCAGCTTGTTAGCTTTTTTATCTTTTTTTTTTCTTTTCTTTTTATTAAGAGATTTTCTATTCGTTTTACATATCAACCACGGATTCCCCTCCTCCCTCCTCCCACCTGCTTTTTTATCTTTTTGAAAAAAAAATTTATTTTTTTTTGCTTTATTTTTATTCATGTGTATTGGTGTTTTGCCTGCGTGTGTGTCTGTGTTGAGGATTTTGGAGCCCCTGGAACTGGAGTTACAGACAGTTGTGAGCTGCCATGTGGGTGCTGGGAATTGAACCTGGGTTCTCTGCAAGAGAAGCCAGTGTTTTTAACCACTGAGCCAGCTCTCCAAACCCTTTATTTTTTAAAAAACAGTCTCACCATGTAGTGCTGGCTGGTCTGGAACCCTGGCTATGGTGACCTAAGGAGATTTATTAATCTGCATCTGCCTCCCAACTGCCGGGTTTAAAGGTGTACACCTTGCTGCTGGTGATCTCTTTGCTGCTTGCAATAAAAGAATAAAAGAAAAAAAAAGAAAGAAAATAAGGTGTACACCATCATGCCTGACAAAGATTTTTTTTTTCTATATAAAGAAATAACTGGGACTGTAGAGATGGTTCAGTGCACAGTCATGAGGACTGGTGTAGATCCCAGTGCTACTAACGAGCCTGTAATTCAGATCTGAGGTTTCTAATGCCCCCTTTTGCCTTTTGTACATTTACCCGCACACATATGCAGAAACACTAACAGATGTGTACACATATAAATAAAAATCTTAAAGAAATGTTTAGGAGCTGGGCGGTTGTGGCGCACGCCTTTAATCCCAGCACTCAGGAGGGAGAGCCAAGGCAGATCTTTGTGGGTTCCAGGCCAGCCTGGTCTACAGAGTGAGATCCAGGACAGGCACCAAAAGTACACAGAGAAACCCTGTCTCGAAAAACCAAAAAAAAGAATGAAATATTTAGGAAAAAGAAAAAACTGAGAATGTAGTTTAGGTGGTAGATTGCTTGTGTAGTAGGCATTAAACCACAGATTGGAACTCCAGTACCCCATGAACTGAGTGTGGTGTTTAAACTGGTAGATAACATTTAAACTAATTTGTGTTCTGTAACAGAGTGATTAATTTTTGTCTTGTGTTGGGGTGTGTGATAGGAAAGTGCTTTGCCACTACGAGTACCTGTTAGGTTCAGGAAATACCAAAATAACTAATTAGGGACATACAATTATGTGCCTAAAACCACTATACTAGAAATACATATGCTGTGATTATAACTGTTGTATGAAAGTGTTCTCTTAGGGGGCTGGAGAGAAGGCTCAGCAGTTAAGACTGTGTGTTCTTGCAGGGGACAAGTTCCCAGCACGTATATGGCAGCTCACAACCACCTGTAACACAACTCAGGGGGATCTGAGGCCTCTGGTCTCCACAGGTTCCTGCATGTGCTTGCACATACACTCAAAAGTGCATAGGCATAATTTAAAAAAAATAATAGATAGTATGCTCTTAGGTGGTTATATGAAAAAACAAAGATGATGTTTTCATCTCTTTTTAGTCTCATTGAAGAGCCTCGATATGAAAGTCCTTATAAGGACTAGATTGTTAGGCCTCAGACTCAGAAAGATTGACCTGCCTCTACTTTGTGAGTGCTTTTAAAGGAGTGCATCACCACACATAACTGAAAAAGTTCAGTGTTTTTGTTTTTGGATTTGAGACAGGTTTTTTTTTTTTTTTTTTTTTTTTTAATGTAGTCCTGGCTGGCCTGGAACGTGCTCTGTAGACCAGACTCAAGAGATTTGCATGTCTCTGCCTCCTGAGTGCTGGGATTAAAGGCATGTGCCACCACTGTCCAGCTGAAAAAGTGTTATTTATTGGGTCATCATGCTTATTCACTCAGCCATCTTAACAGCCCCACAAGTTTCTATACCTTTATTTTATTTTACATATTCAGTATATAGCCAAAACTGATATAGGACTTGCTGTGTTGTCTAGGCCTTAAAACTTGTGCTCTTCTGTGTGTGCTTTTCTGGCTTCAGCCTTCTGAATCCTGGGATTATAGACATGTGACACTATGCCCAGGTTTTTGTATACTTTATATTTAAAACAATTATTGGGGGAATCTCAAAAAGCATTTATTTGTGCAGGCTATAGATTATATCAGTACTTAACATAATAGAAGAAAAAGCTGAATATTTAAATACCAGTTTACTTAAATAAGAGATGTTTACAAGCTTCTGTTAAGGTAATAGTTCTCTGCCTGTTCCTAGCTCTGGTTCCCTGTAGGTCTTTGAGGGAGTGTTCCTAACCAGACACTTAGGCAGACAGGAGCTGGCAGAAACCCAGGGGCAGTGACCCACAGAAGAGGTCTTAACACCTGAGTTTGACCATTGGTGCATTACTTGCTAATGATGGGCATACAGTCTTTTTGCCTCAGCTTCTTCATTTGTAAAATAGGGATGATAATACTGTTTTTCAAAGTTCTTAAATAAATTAGCCAGTGTATGGGGCCTGCTGGTTGGTAATGTAGTTTAGTGGTAGAGTACTGTATGGTTCTTGGGTTCCACCCTCAGCACCACATAAAGAAAAAAAGCACAAGTTGACAGGAGAATTTATTGGATGTAACAACAAATACCTAATAAACTGCTGACCTATTTACTATTACTGATAATATTTAATATTTCCTAAAATGGCTTATAGTTGTAAATATAGTTAGCTCACTTTACACATAAGTTCTGCACATTCAGGTTCAACCAGCTAGATTTAAAAAGTATTCAGGAGAGCTGGGCGGTGGTGGTGCACACTCTTAATCCCAGCACTCAGGAGGCAGAGGCAGGTGGATCTCTGAGTTTGAGCCAGCCTGGTCTACAGAGGGAGTCACAAAACAGCCAGGGCTACACAGAGAACACATGTCTCATAAAACAGATAAAAAGAAAACACACCTCCCCTACCCCCCAAAAAATCCCCCAAACTTAGAAAGGGCCCAGAGTGTAGCTTACTGGTAATGTGCTTGCCTAGCATACACAAGGCCCTGGGTTTGATCCCTGGCATCACACACAAAGCAAAGACAAGCACGACAGATCCCTACAGGGCTGGAGATTTGCCTTCATGCTGCATGCTTAGTGTGTGTGAGCAGAGTGTAGTGCCTAGCATTCAAAGGTTAAGTCGTAAGTTTTGTAAAACTAATAATACAGTTACATGTTAGCATTAATAACAGTGTTGATGGAAACCAGAAAGAGGACCAGGGGTGTGGTGCAGTGGTAGAGTGCCTGCCTAGCATGTGCAAAGCCTGGCTGGGTCTTCTCTACCCTCCCCACCACTAAAGAGAGGGAAATAGAGTAAGTAACATACTTTAATCTGGAAAGAACGTCATACAGTTTATCCATATTTTACTTGAGGTTAAGATCTGAGTTGTGCCAGGAGGTAGTGATGCACGCCTTTAGTCCTAGCACTTGGGAGGCAGAGGCAGGAGGATCTCTGAATTCAGGGACAGCCAAGGCTACACAAAGAACCCTGTGTCAAAAAACCAAAAAGAGGATCTGAGTTGTAACAGGACATATATTTTATTGACTTACATATTTACTAGAAGCAGTCCACACTTATTGCAGAATAATTGAAGAAGTGTGAAAAGAAAAATAGTTTAGTCATTGCTTTTAGTTTTATGTAGTGTGTCTTTCTTGTGTATGTTATGCACCTTTTTTTTTTTTTTGTTTTTAAAGACAGGGCTTTACTGAGCCTGGTGTGACATGGCACATATCTTTAATCCCAGCACTTGAGAGGCAGAGGCAGGTTATGGTGAGTTCCAGACCAGCCAAGGGCTACACAGTAGGATTGTCTTTTTGTTGTTTGAGACAGGGTGCTACTACACCTGGCCTCTAGTTTTTTGGGGGCAGGGCGGGGAGTTGTTTGTTTTGGTGGTGTTTTTTTTTTTTTTTCCTTTTTCGAGATTTCTCCGTGTAATAGTCCAGGCTGTCCTGGATCTCGCTCTGTAGACTAGGCTGACCTCGAACTCACAGAGATCCGCCTGCTTCTGCCTCCCGAGTGCTGGGATTAAAGGTGTGCGCCACCACCACCTGGAGATAGTTTTAAACATTTTAAAGTGGGCCAATAAGATGACTCTATCTGTGGACAAAGGCACGTGCCACCAGCCCTGATTTTGATCCCTGAGATTGACATGGGGGCAGGAGAATACTCCCTTGGTTGTCCTCTGACCTCTGTGCATATGAACAGGAGAGCACACACAGAAAATAAATACAATCAAGTGCTGCCAGGTTTAACAAAAAAATACACGTTTAAAAGGTTTCTGTGTTTTAAATATTACATTTGTGTATTGTTAAGATAGGGTCCTTTGTGTCTTAGGGTGTCCTTCAACTCACTATGTAGCAGAGAATGACCTTGGAATTCTGACCTTTCTATTTACTAGTGCTGGGATAGCAGGTGTGCACCATTGTGCCTGGCTTCTGTGTGCTGCTGGGGATTGAACCAAGGGCTTCATTCCTGGTAGGCAAAGACTCTACTAATTAAGCTGTCATCCTAGCCCAAAGTTAGCTTTGAGACAAGGTTTCATGTAGCCCAGGCTGGCCTCTAACTCTAGGTGCTCTCTTTATATAAACTTACCATAAATAAAAACATCATAACTTTGAACTATGGATCCTCTTGCCTCCATCTCCCAAGTACTGGGATTGCAAGTATACGCACACCTTTGTTTGTTTTAAATATGATGCTGGGGATTGAACCCAGGGCTTTTCACAAGCTAGGCCATGGCTCTTTCATCTGAACTGTATCCAGTCCTTTGATTTTCTTTTTATTTATTGATTTTTATATATAAATTCCTTCTATTTCAGCTAAGAAAAATTTCTTTTTGTTTCAGTACAGCTATTGGGATCAGATGTAAAGACGGTGTTGTGTTTGGGGTAGAAAAATTAGTCCTTTCTAAACTTTATGAAGAAGGCTCCAATAAACGACTTTTTAATGTTGATCGACATGTTGGAATGGTAAGATCACACTTTAAAATGTTCATCCTGTTTTCTCTAATTTCTTTTATGTAATCAAAAGTACATTAAATTGTATTTTTAAGAACTTAACTCGGGCTGGAGAGATGGCTCAGAGGTTAAGAACACCGACTGCTCTTCCAGAGTTCCTGAGTTCAATTCCCAGCACCCACATGGTGGCTCACAACCATCTGTAATGAGATCTGGCACCCTCCTCTGTGTACATATAAATAAATAAATCTAAAAAAAAAAAAGAACTTATTTCTTTAATATTAAGGCAGTAATATATGATTGAGCAGCCACAACAATTCATTCAATATCTAAAACAAAGGAAACAATTTCATAACCTTACTGGTGACAAGAAAACTCAAGTTGCCTTAAGGATGAGAGAGAACGTGATTCAGAGTATGCAGAAATGAGATCTTAACAGCATAGATCACCAGGGAGATAAATATTTGAGAGGCAAAAAATGTTAAGCCTTTCTTATGAATTATTGGGATTACCACTAAATGTTATCAGAACACTTTATAGTAAGGTATAGAAAGAGGAAATTATGTAAAGTGCAAGGAGAAGGACATTAATAGCTCCTTAGGCATCTCTTAGATTATAGTTTGATAGCTAAACCATCTGAGTGTAAGCCAAGCCATAAATACATTACAGGTAGGTGCTAAAGTCATATGTAGATGATAGGCTTCATTCCATAAGAACTTTCATAAATAAAATCATAATGAACTAGTCTTTCAGTGTTTATCTGTGTAGCTCTGCCTGCCGTGGAATTCGCTCTGTAGACCAGGCTGGCCTCCAACTCACAGAGATCCATCTACCTCTGCCTCCCAAGTGCTGGGATTAAAGGTGTGCACCACCATCACCCAGCTTAACTGAGTAATCTTAACTATGCTACCTGAATGGGAAGAGAACAACCTGTGTGGTAGGTGTTAGGGTATGGGCTCGTCACATAATTTATATTATTTAATTCTGACCATCCCATTTTTACAGATGAGCTAACAGGTGCTCACCTACTAAAGAAAAAATTGGATTCAACCTTGAGTTTCATTGTTACTCCAGAGCCTGCTACACAGCAATATTCAGTGGTGGCTTTAATTCTAAAAGAGACATGATGCTACACCTAGAAAAAAGAATTGACAGTAGCCAGTAAGCCTTAAGCTTTTTCTTTCCTTCTGAAGGATTTTTCCCACCATTTTCTCTCCCAGACAGATTTATTATTGCTAGTGTTTGTGATGTTCTGAGGAAACCTGTCAGGTTAAAAGAAAGCTAGTAGAGGGTGCTTAAGTAGTTCTCTTTTCAATAGGCCCTTTAGTGCTGAAAAACATTTTATTCTAGAATTTTCAAATTTATCCTGTTTGTTACATAAAGTTATCAGGCTGATGGCATTCTTCATACTTAGAAATTTGGTTGGGCCTGGTAGGTCAGGCCTGTAATTCCAGTTACTAAAGAGGTCGAGGCATGAGCATCCCAAGTTCAAGGCCTGCCTAAGCTACACAGAAACCAGCAAACTGCGAGGTACTGAAAGAGGCAGAGAAAGGTAAGGCTAAATTTCCTCTCTCTGCAATTGTCTTCATAGTGACTTGATAATTATTAGACGTCACAAAAGCAGAGAGGCTTTTGTTTTGTTTGAGCAGGCTTATTTGAATAAGATACTCTAGTGTGACATTTAACTATGTCTCTTCAAATTTGAAATTTTCTGCACTGCTACTTAGGTATTGACTTCAAGGCCTCAACATGTCTTAACGAAGTGGCAGGAACTGTAGTTTTTTGGATTGTTTGTTTGTACTTATTTATTTGGTTTTTCAAGTCAGGGTTTCTCTCTGTAGCCTTGGCCAGCTTGGAACTCCATCTATAGATAAGGCTGGCCTCAAACTTAGAGATTGATTCATCTGCGCCTGTAGTTTTAAGCCATCTACCTTGTAAGATAATGGTATGTTGTATTTTAGTTTCTCCTTGCAGTTTGCTAACCAGTTGGCTGCAAAATTTTGGTTATTAGCCTTTGGGGCTTTTAGACAAAAGCTTTAATAACTTTTTGAATGTACAGCTTTAAAATAAAAACCAACCTTGACCAAGATCAATGTTTTTGTTTTTTATTCTTTACAATGAAGTGGTGATTTGGGAACGTGAACTCTGATAGAAATGTTTCTTCTGAACATTGGACATTTGAGTTGTAAATTAGCTATGATCTTACATTAAAACATCAGAATGCCCTTTGAAGACCTTTAAGCAAAGACAGTATTTAAATGATACTCATTTAAAAACAACTATTAGATAAGCCAACAGTAGATGATTGCCTTTTGGTGTGCTACAAGAATGTCTATTAAACTGGTATTTTGGTGTGCTACAAGATTGTCTATTAAATTGGTATTTTGGTGTGCTACAATGTCTATTAAACTGGCATTTCTCCTCCAGGCAGTCGCCGGTCTGCTGGCTGATGCTCGTTCCTTAGCAGACATAGCAAGAGAAGAGGCGTCCAACTTTAGATCTAACTTTGGCTACAACATTCCTCTCAAAGTAAGTTGATGCTATGTCGAGGAACCTTTGGAACAGTAATGGAAATGTATTAATAAGGTCTTTTCCCCCCATAATTACAGCATCTTGCAGACAGAGTGGCCATGTACGTACACGCTTATACACTCTACAGTGCTGTTAGACCTTTTGGCTGCAGGTATGGAATTTTGTGAGACCTTTAAGTCGTATTTATACAGTAGTTATTTTTCTCCTCAAATTAGCCTTTTATTAATATCTGTTCCACCAGTGTGCTGGGGTTATAGACATGCACCACCACACTTCTCTGTGGATGCTGGAGATCAAACTCAGGTCATCATGCTTGTGCAGCAAGTACTCTGCTCACTGAGACACCTTCCTAGTCCCCCAGATTAGCCCCACAGACACTCTGAAGTACAAATTCTCACCGTAAAGTAGTAGCAACCATTGAAAGTATACTTATAAGCTGGATGTGACTGTACATGTTTGTGGTCCCAGTCCTCAGAGGCTGAGGCAAGACCTTCAAGTTCAGGGTCAGCTTAGGCTACATAGTGAGTTCAAAGCTTGCTATCTAGAGAGCCTGTCTCCAAAAAAATCCTAAAAATTGTTGGAATAGTGAAAGGAATCATAGTCCTGAAGTGATGAGAAAACTTGTCATTATGATTTTAATCTAATCATAATAAATTCTCTGCCATTAAGTCCCTGATACTCAGTATATTCTATCTTGACAGAATTTATTGTTAGCTACATAGTTAAGACCAACATGGGATAAAAAAGACTGTCTTAAGTAAAGAGAACAAAACCTAGTTGGCTATGCTTTATCACAAGCCAGTATCTTATTATATAGCTGTAATCTTGCCTTTAAGTTTCGGCCATATTTCAATACAGAAATGAGAGATCTATTGAAAACTTGAGTTTTATTCATTAGCAATGTTAGACCCCAGTAGAGCATTTGTTATGATTCAAATTGCTTATGAAACAAACCTCTCTTTTGACTTTATAGAATGCCTTTCATTGTAACTGAGTTCCATGTTTGTCAGCCCCTTTCTAGGAATAGTGGTTTTTTGAGCATATACCATGAATTAGTCATTAATGTGGGGACACAGATGTCACATTGATGAAACAGCCCTTAGAGATGAATTGACAGGATCTCGGCATTGGTACTGAATATAGTAGAGCAGCAATTAAGGAGTGGTCTGTTCCAGAGAGGTGACAAGGAAACATACATGAAATATTGGGGTAATGGGTGAAGACTGTCTTATGTGCTGGTGTGAAACATGGGCATTTTGGGGAATGCAGAGGTAGTAAAAAGGTATATAGAAATGATACTACAGATGTGCAGTGAGGTAGTAAAAAGGTATGTAGAAATGATACTACAGATGTGCAGTGAGGTAGTAAAAAGGTATGTAGAAATGATACTACAGATGTGCAGTGAGGCCAGTGTATAACAGCTCCAAAATAAAGGCTTTCAGGAGAGGGCATGTTGAAGAGTATTTAAATGATGATCAGATTTCTATTCTGAAAGAGGAATTGCATGAGTTTGGATGGGGAAAAGCTGGGCACAGATTGGGGTGGTTGGCTCTTAGGATGTTACACATGATGTGATAGATAGGCAAACTTAAGGCTGATTTCTCTAAAGGAAATAGTTTCAGAAAACTGGTAATTCATGATCACTTAACAACCTAATTTTAATTTGTAGAGCATATAAAAATATTGAGCCATTTCTGACCATTGCAGAGAAATGACTAGCAGTCTACCAGGGATAAAATGAAGGGTGCTTTTCACCACACATTGTCCCCTCAGCCTGTGAATGTGCAGGAGCTTTGCTCAGGCCCTGGAGTTGTTTTGTCTGTACCTGTCCTTACTCCTTTTGCTACATTCTGATATTGCAGAATAAAAAGCTCCATAAGAAAGGTTGACTAAACAAATCACATGGATTTTAAATACTGTAGTTTAATACTAGTTTTTATTGAAGCTGTCTTACCAAAGAATTTAACTATAAGTTATCTGTTTCTTAGCACTTTATCAAAGAAAATCTATTTACAGTTTCGTCATTATATGTAATGGTATTGAGAAGCATGTTGTAAACTGTTTGTTCTTATGCAGTTTCATGTTAGGGTCTTACAGTGCGAATGATGGTGCACAGCTCTATATGATTGATCCATCTGGTGTTTCATATGTGAGTACACGTTAAGTGATTTAATATTCTATTGTAGTTAAATGGCATTTCATTATCATTTAGCTCATGTGCATTATATAAAATATTGTTTAAACTCAGTTAGTGCTGGGCATAGTGGTGGAGACCAGTAGTCCCAGATACGTGGAGGTGAAGAAGGAGAATTCCAAATTCAAGGCCAGCATGAGCCCTCTCAAAAGGATCTTGACAGCTTACCAAAGACTAAGTCTCAGAGTAAAAGAAACACTTGGGTATAGCATAATAGTTGAATGCTTGCCTACTACGTGTGAGGCCTTGGCTTCAATCCACAGCATTTTAAGAATAAATACCCAAAACTCATTTAAGGAAAGTGCTTTTTTTTTTTTTTTTTATATTAATGAACATATGGCTATGACGTAGAGTTTATGGACTGGCTTTCAGGATGCTCTTGATGAGAACTACCTAGTGAAAAATAGTATTTTGAGTTTGTATGTACTTGTCTCATCATTGTATTATGTCTTAAGACTGCTCAGTGGTAGAATAGTTGCCTGCATTTTCAAGGCTTTGGGTGGGAAATCTAGCATGGGGGGGAACCAACCCAAATTTTTAAATTAGATTTATTCATTTTATTTTTTGCCTGTTTTGCCGGCATGTATGTGTATCTTGTGTGTGCTTGGTACCTGCAAAGGTCAGAAGAGGGCAGTGAATCCCTCTGGAACTGATGTTAAGGATGTTTGTAAACATATGGGTGCTGAGAATTGAACATGGTCCTCTGCAAGAGCAGCAGGTCCTGTAAAACACTGAGCCATCTCTCCAGCCCCAACCTAGATTCTTCTAGAATTAAGTTTGATATTTCAAGCTCCTTGACATTCATGTGAATGTATTTGGATATTTCTTTTACTTGTTCTGTTTTTTGGAGACAAGGGTCTCACCATGTAGTCTTGGCTGGTCTCCAAATCAAAGAGATCTACCTGCCTCTGTGACCCAAGTGCTAGAATTAAAGGTGTGCACCACCACTAAGTAACTATTAATGATATCAAATAATGTATCCTAATTGACTTTTTTTCTTCTTTCCCTCCTTTTACATAGGGTTATTGGGGCTGTGCCATTGGCAAAGCCAGGCAAGCTGCAAAGACAGAAATAGAAAAGCTTCAGGTAAAGTACATTGAATGCTGGGTTTTACTAGAAGTGGGATTTACAAACCTCTTAGTCCAACAATATCATGCCACTTGATTTTAGAGACTTTGTGAAGTTCACTGGTTAAATAGGAAACCTGGAAACACATTATCTATGACTTGTATCATGTATCCCGGCATGATTTTGATTGCTTCTGTAAAGACTCAAGAAGGAAAAACTTACAACTTTTTCAAGATTTGTTTCTTGTGTATGAGGGTTTTGCCTGTGTGCATGTCTGTGTAGTGCATGTGTGTCTATACCCAAGGAGGCCCGAGGAAGGCATCAGGCTCCCTGGAACTTGGGTTAGTGATGGTTGTAAGCCACCATGTAGGTGTTTGGAACTGAACCTGGGTTCCTCTGCAAGAACATCAAGTGCTCTTAACCTTTGAACCATTTTCCCAGCCCCCAAAACTACTTTATATATAATATATTGCTACAAAAATCCTTAAAGTCCATTCTTAGGTCAACTGCAATAAGAAAAGATTTTTTGTTTTGTTTTCCTCCTACATCTTGTCTTTGGACACAGCTTTATCTTAAAAATATTAGTGTCTGCTCAAGTGCTTTTCCCTACTTTGCGCCTAAAGAAAGCATGAAGTTTAAAACTACCCCTTAAAATGTGGCTTAGTGGTACACCCCGTTAATCCTGGGATTCAAGACGATTGAGGAGTGCTGCATATTCAGAGGCCAGGCTGGGCCATACGTTGAGATCTTGTCTCAGATTAAAACTACCCACTTTCTGCTAACTGTGAACTATGTTCAGCTGTTAGTATAGAGTATTTTCTTTTACACCTGATTTTCCCAAATACTCTGGCTGTTGTCTGCTTTTGTGATGTGAAGCTTCAAAAATTTTACTTTTAATTATATGTACGGGAATGTACACTTGTGAATACAGTTGCCTGCTGAGGCAGAAGGAAGTATCACCTCCCTGGGGCTGGAATTGCAGGTGGTGGTGGTTAGCTGCCTGACAGCTCAAACCACTATATTGGAATCTTTCATCACCTTAGTATCTGAAAAATGAAAACTGGTTTGCTCAAGCACTTTCATAAACCTGTTATTACAGACCAACTCTATACCCTTGTACCTCAGCCTCCCCAGTGCTGTCATCACAGGTGGATGCCATCACACTAGCCACAGCCAGTTCTAATGCATTCTACACTATTCAGACTCCTCAGCTGGACACCCACCTAGATTTTTCTCTGGATTTCCAATTGTTTACTAAAGGAACAATGAGTGATTTCCAATGTAAACAACTTTGTCTTTTTGAGTTAATTCTCACTATGTAGCCCTGGTTGGTACAGAAGCTTTTGTTATCGTTTGTTTGTTACATTGTTTAACTTGGTGTGTTCCTATTTATGAGCACATGTCCCATGGTGTGCTATTGCCAGTCCCAGGGTTGGTGGTGTATGCCGTTACCATTGAGCCATCTCAACCTGCCTTTGGCTTCTCACTTTACCTTTTTTTCCTTCTTCCTGCTTTTCCTCTACTTTTATCTTCCGTGAAATCAAAGGAAATAAAATCCTTTTAATATATTTATGTTATATATAAAATAAAATTCCTTTAATAACCTGCTTAATTAAATCTTGTTTTGTTTTTCGGGACAGGGTTTCTCTGTGTTACAGCCCTGGCTGTATGGAGCTCACTTTGTAGACCAGGTTGGCTTGAACTCAGAGATCTTCCTACCTCTGCCTCTTGAGTGCTGAAATTAAAGGAGTTCACCACCACCACCACCACCACCACCACCACCACCACCACCACCACCACCACCACCTGGCTCATTTTTGGTATCTTAGAACTTGTCCCTGGAGCTGTAGAGATGGCTCAGTGGTCAAGGGCACTTACTGCTCTTGTAGAGGTTCAGTTCTCAACAGCCACCTATCAGTTCATAACCACCTATATAATTAATTGAATTAAGCTGTTGTCCAACTCTAACGAAAAAGAGCACTGTTAATTAATACTAAGTCATGAAAATAGTTAAGCAAATAGTTTACACTTTTCTTCCTTTCTCTCTCTTTGTTTTTGGAGACAGGGTCTATATGTACCCCTGGCTGTCCTGGAGCTTGCTATATTGACCAGGCTGGCCTCGAATTCTCAGAGATCTGCCTGTCTCTGTCTCCCAAGTTCTGCAAATAAAGTTGTGCATCACTATTCCTGGTTTTATACATAACACAAAATTAATTAGTATGCTTTTCTTGTAGATGAAAGAAATGACTTGCCGTGATGTAGTTAAAGAAGTTGCAAAAATGTAAGTTGTTTGAACCTTTATCTGCTACCCACAAGAAAAAAAAACAAGAACTTACTTGACCTCATCTCTGTATACATTAATTTTTAAGTAGCTCTTATGTTTGAAAATGTACTGGGAACTGAACTCAGGCCTTTATATGTGCTAAGAATGTGCTGTGCTACTGAGATAAACCCCTAGCCTGAATATATTCAAGTTACATTTTTATTTTTATTTAGAAACAAAAGTTTCACAACATAGCCCTGGGTGCCCTCGAAATCAAAAGAGAATCCACCTGCTTCTACCTCTCCTGGGATTAAAAGCATGTGCCACTCTGCCTGGAAAGTCACATCTTTAAGTAATGAATGGGGTCGAGAAATAAAGTTTGCGACAAACCAGAGATCCCTGCTGTTCCATCTGGGAGGCAGCCTTCCTGACCAGATGTGTCTGCCGTGGACCACCCTTAGTATACCCACCTCCAACCCTCCAGTCTCCTAGTGTTTGTCTGGGCATGTCTCTGCACAGGCAGTGCAACAGCTGGGCCACTGCTGCCCATCTGGCACTCCAGGCACGCAACGTAGGTGTGCCAGGGTCTCTTACGGTGTAACAACCCTGGAGGGCCTCCTTGCCCTATCGGAACTATTGTTTTGTTGTTGAGTTACTTCTTCCAACTAGCCACCTCCAGGCTCCTGGGGGTGTACAGGAGCTGAAGATGACTGTGCAGTCCACAGACCCCATTCTAATTCATGCATCTTTAGTACATCCCCAGCCAGTGTGTTCTGGGAGGAAGAACTTGGCTAATTTAAGGGGCGTAGGAGACCCTGCCACCCTGGGCACTCCTCCCGGGGAGTGGAGGGGGAATGGTAGCCTGTACTGTCTGCTTGTTGGCTCTGAAAGTTGAGGTAGGGACAGAGTCTCAAGGCCTTGATTTATTTTAGCAGCTGTGTTTCTGGGATCAGGGGGTGGAGCTTTGAAGTTTGAACTTTGAAGTTCAAAGTTCAAAAGTGTGAGATGGTCCTCTGGAAGAGCAGCCAGTGCTGCTGAGTCATTTCTCCAGCCCCTGGAGATCATATTTTTTAAAGGCGGCATTTTAATTAAATGTTTTGGTATATTTTAAAAAGTAATAAATGGGATTGAGAAATATAGTTTGTGACAAAGTAAACCTGTATATATGCAGTAGGATTCAAAGATAGGAAGAGGACATTGTAGACATTTAGAAATTCTACTTTTGAATGCTTACAGGGACTGGAGAAATGGCTTGGCAGTTAAGAACACTTGTTCTTGCATGGGACTTGGGTTTGATTCCCAGCACCCACATGGTGACGATATATAATTCCAGTTAGAAGAGGCCTGGGATTGGCCCTCTTCTGACCTCCATGGTTAACAAAGCACACACACATACACATAGGCGAAACATTCATACACATAAAGTAAATAAGTCTACATTTTTTAAAAATAAAACAGTGCTTAAACACTGTAGGTTATGTGTTACTAGAATAGAACATGGGTCTCACATACTGAATATGTGTTCTGACATTGAGCCACACACGTGGCTTCACTAACTTTCTTTTGTAGGTTCATAGTTATCTCTGCATGTGATTTAAGAAGCTGGCTTATTAATACCAGCTGCTGTTGGAATCTTTTCAGGTTTATCATATTTATCATATAAGTTCTATAAAAAAAAACTTGTAAGAAAACAGGGTTTACATTACAGGTATAGAGCCAGTTTGGTTTAACAAGTTTTGAAATACTAAGCAATAAAGTCAGGACACCTGGTGGGTAGTAATTCAAAAAGATGAATTAATTTTAATTTGCAGGGCGTGGTGGTGCCTACTCACTCAGGAGGCAGGGGCAAGTGATCTCTGAGTGTGAGGCTAGCCTGGTCTACAGTGAGAGTTTTAAGATAGCCAGGGCTACACAGAGAAACCCTGTCTCAAAAAGCCTTCTCTTTCAAAAAAAATTAGATTAAAGAATGCCGGCTTTTCTATTAAAACATCTTGTAGATACCTTTTCAGGCAAACTGTATGAACAAATGTACTGAGTTGGTTCTTTATGCAATAGTATTTTTCAGTTTTTGTATTTTATAATAGAAGGAAAACTCTGGGTTCTAGCATAATAAAAAAAGGTGGTGCTTATAATCTCTTACAAAGGGATTTTGTTTGCTGCTATTCCTGTTCTTGCCAAGACTCGCCCCCCATTCACCTTTCACTGTGAAGCAGGCAGGCATTCTTTTTTTTTTTTTTTTTTTAAACTTTTTATTGATTCTTTGTGGAATTCACATCATGCATCCTGATCCCATTCATTTCCCCATCTCTTCATATCCATCCTCTGCCCTTGCAACCTCCTCCCCAAAATAGAATTTAAGAGGGGAAGAAATTGTCATGAGAGCTGAGGTGTCACAGTCTGCCCTTTAGTCCATACATCTTTATTTGCAGGTGTTCATGGCAAATCATTCTCCTTTTATCAGTTAAGAACTGTCTTACATTAGAAAGTGGAAGCAGTTTCTTTCTTACCATAGTGTGAATATGATACAATCCAGTTTCTTTCACTGAAGCAGTCTTTTGAAGTTCTGTTGGAAGTCAGCCCTTTGGCACCTTTCATATTTTTGTGTAATTGGTAGGTAGCAATTTGTTCCCTCTCAGGAAGCCATCCTTTCCTAGTGTGACTAAGGTCCTCTCCTGTTATATAGCAAGGCTTTCCCAGAGCCTCCAAAAGTAAGTTTAAGGAAAAGGAAAGCTTTGTTTTGGATAGTTTTTGTGTTGCTGTGTGTTGGGGGCGGGGGTTGTTAATTTGAAGTCGGCATCATTCAGGATCCTCCTGCCTTTGCCCTCCAGGACTATAGGCATGAGCCATTTCTGTCAGTTGATACTCAGTTTATACTACTGTTGAAACTGGTTATGTGCCTTATTGTAAGTTGATGTGTTTACAATGTAAGAACAAGTTTTAGTGACACGTAAGCTATTTGGAGAGGGGGCTTAAATTATTGGTTAGTTTTTGAAGTATTTAATAGGAAAAAAAAACGGGTATCTTGAAAAAAGCACACAGTTCATGATGGCCTTTCCAACTTGAGCCTGTTTTCTTTCTGAGATGTCTTTTTTTTTTAATTTGAAGCTTTAAAACACTATCAAAATAAACTGAATTTGAGTAATAGAAGTATGTCAGTATCTGTAGAGATTTGCCATTTTAAGAAAAGAATATTTTTATTTTCTGTGTGTATTTTGCTTGCATGCACCATGTGTGTATACGTATGTAGTACCCAAGAGGCCAGAGAGTGTTGGATACCCTGGAAAGAGTTATAGATGGTCGTAAGTCTACATCATGTGAGTGCTGAGAACCAAACCCAAGTGCTCTTAGCACTGAGCTGTCTTGCCAGCCCCTAATTTGTCTTTTCTCATTTTCAAACTAGCCTGGAAAGTGTATCATTTTATAAATAACACCAGGCATAAAACGTTTAGATTGTACTCTGTTCGCAGAACTTGTGTTGATGTTCATTTCTTTTCTCTTGTAGAATTTATATAGTACATGATGAAGTTAAGGATAAAGCTTTTGAACTAGAGCTCAGCTGGGTTGGTGAATGTAAGTTACATCTGGACATTTATGTATTCTAGACTTCATTTGTACTTTAAGACGGGCTAATGAAACAGTTCAGTGCAATAACTGATGTTGTGAATAGTTCTCATTGAAACATCTACATGATGTTTTATGTCCTTGTCAAGATTTCTAAGTCAAACTTACTGTTATTTTCAAGTAAGCTCAACTTGGGAACATTGAGTATTAGGGGAGGAGACAACAAAAAATGAACCCTACCTACTTGTAGATTAGACAGAATGAATGGTATTGCAAATCACAATCCTCATTTTTAATATATTGCTTGACTTTACAGTAACTAAAGGAAGACATGAAATTGTTCCAAAAGATATAAGAGAGGAAGCAGAGAAATATGCCAAGGTAAGCAACAGCAAGAACACTGTTGTAAATAGTCCCATGGACTGAGTCACAAGGGAACTTGGGTGATGTGTGAACTAAGGATAACAGTTTTTTAGGTTACCTCTAGTGGGGATAGAGTTGTCCTAATTTAAAAAAAAAAAAATCTCTGCTTGAGAATTCCAACATGGGCCAGGTGTGGGGGTGCTCCTAGCATGGGAGGCAGAGGCAGGAGGATCTCTTGAGTTCAAGGCCAGCCTGGCCTACAAATCAAGTTCCAGGTCAGGCAGGGCTACATACAGAAACCCTGTCTCTAAAAACAAAAACAAAACAAAACAAAATTCTAAGGTTCCTCCCCACCCCTGAATGTTTAATGCTTTTATATTGAATTATCACAGGACAATAGACTTATCACTGGGTTATCTTTAAGGTAGTTTTTTTTTTTTTTTTTTAAAATTTTTTTTTATATGCATATGGTATTTGGACTTCATGCAGTATGTTTGTGTGAGAGTCTCAGATTCCCTGAACTGGAGTTACAGACAGTAGTGAGCTGCCATGTGGTTGCTGGGAATTGAACCCAGGTCCTTTGGAAGAGTAGCCAGTGCTCTTAACCACTGAGCTGTCTCTCCAGCTCCTTAAGGTAGTATTTTTAAGGTATAAGTAACAGTTTGTAGTCACAAAAGTTTAAAATGCGGGTCCCATAGGATGCAACAAGATGAAAAACTTAAAATACTTTTTTTTCTTTTAACAGGAATCTTTGAAGGAAGAAGATGAATCAGATGATGACAATATGTAACATTTTCTTCACTATCTCTTCTGTTTAACATTTCTGTGACAGTTTCATATGACTAGCACCATGGATCATATATACCCACTGACCAATTTTCATTAAATTTTTGTCTTATAAACGTTGGGTAATTGAGGATATCTGCTTTCTATTAAAATGTAGATTCATATTTGATAAAAAATTGTTAGTGGTGGGGCTCGGGAGATGGCTCAGAGGTTAAAGAGCACTTCGAGAGGGCCAGGTTCAATTCCCAGCAACCACATGGCAGCTCACACTTGTCTGTAACTCCAGTTCCAGGGTTTCTGACACATCACACAGATATACACACAGGCAAAGCACCAATAAACATAAAATAAAAACACATTTTTGTGCGCGTGCGTGTGTGTGTGTGTGTGTGTGTGTGTGTGTGTGTGTATTCTTAGTATGTGGTGGCAGACGGGTCTACAAATCAAGTTGTAAGATGGCCATTTATACCAAGAAACCATGTCTCAAAAGTTTTAGATTGTTTTTGTATATGTGTATGTATATGTACCATGTCTGTGCCTGGTGCCAATGGAGGTCAGAATAGAGCTCTAAATTTCCTGAACTGGAGTAATGGATGGCTGTGAACCACTTCATAGGTGCTGGGCACTAAATCTACAAGTTCTCTTAACCACTGAGCCATCTCTTTAGCTCTCTTTAACTAGAATGATCATATTCTACTGTGGTTTTTGTATTAAAAAAAATTCAGTTTAGTAGATAAAAGCTATGTTTATAATTACGGTAAACATTTTTGCTTTTTCCTTTATAAAGAGTGGAGTTTATGGATTAACAGTTTCTAGTCAATCATCCCAACAGTTGCTTGAACCAGAACCCAATCCTTCCATACTGTTAGTAAGACCGTGTAGCAGTGGGGCTGATTCCTAGCTAGCAGTGCACTGTATAATAGTGTGATGAAAAAAGCAAGTGTCATAACTAGAGTAGAAAGAATGTGAATTCAGGCCAGGGGCACCAGTTTATGCTAACAGTGCCCAGGTCAACTAACTTCTGGGCTGGCTTTTCAAAGAAACTAATCTGTTCACTGAGTTGAGATATGTGGTATTGCTGGACTTAGAACACATATGTGGATTAAATGTCACATCATTTTACCTAAATATCTTAACTACTATGCAATCAACTCAAAACAGTTTAAAAAGTATTTCATCATCATGACTTCTATGTGCTACATTTTACAGTCAATGCATTTAGCCCAAATTGACAGAAGTGTTGGTTGGCTTTGGATCTATTTTCAGATAGAGAAACTGACTCTATCTAAGTCAGTATATAAAATATGTCTAGTCTGTGTGTTCTTTTTCGTTTTTTTTGAGGCAGGGTTTGTGTAGCCCTGGCTGTCCTGTCCTGAAACTCCCTCTGCAGACCAGGCTGGCCTTGAACTCACAAGAGATCCGCCTGCCTCTGCCTCCTGAGTGCTGAGGTTAAAGGTGTGTGCCACCACACTAATGTCACATGAGTTTTGCTGTGTTGTTGCTATAACTTCTTAAATTCACTAAGTACAACTAATAACCATTTGAAGTGGTTCTAAACAAACCTTTATCTTAGCTAATTATAAGCTACTATAAATACCATATCAGATCAATTTTAAGATCAGCAGATGTATCTACTACAGCTGTTATGAAGCAAATCATAACTTTTCCAATATAGTACAGAAAGTCTAGATTTAATGTAGGGACATTCTGTAACTGCTACTGAGGACTAACCAGCCTTTTGTGGGAAAGGTGGCACATTCTAATTTCACATGAATACAAACAGCATTTATTTTCAGATAAATAAGTCAGAAATCACCTTAATATTGGCACCTGAAATAACAAAAAAGTAGCAAATTTGGGCTTAAATATTAACATATAATAAAATATAATTATACTACTTATCTGTTAAAGAGTTCATTCGGTTTGCTTCTTGGTTTTTTTTTTTTTTTGTTTTTTTTTTGTTTTTTTTTTGTAGACAGGTTCAGTCTCTCTATCTAAGCTCTGGTCATCCATGAACTCACTATTCTACATGAATAGTGTAGACCAGGCTTGGCCTCAAACTCTCAGAGATCCACCTGCCTCCGTCTCCACCATGCCTGGCCCTGTTTCTGTTGTTCTTAAAAGGACCTAAAAAAAAAAAAATGAAGTTTAGACCATCAACATCTCTGAATCCGTTTTCTTTGTAAGATATGTGGCAAAATTACATTTTTTAAAAAACATTGCATAAAATAAAACACATACCACAATTCTGGTTAAGATACCAGAAGAAACGCCATAATGTGTAATATGTTTGTACTTACCTTTTGAAATGCAATCCAGAGCTGACCTGCATTTTTCATTCTGGCAAAACCCTACTGTATCCATATTGTGTTCCACATACTCAGGCCATTCCTGAAGAGGAAGACATCAGAAGATCTCAAAAACACCAAGATTTCTCTCCACTAAACGCCCTTCGAGTGCGTCTTTCTTTACACCTTTAACATGAATTAAATGTCTTTACCTGTTGTAACTAGTCAAGTGGAGCACCTGTTCTGTCACCAGAGCATGGGTTGTTTGTTAGAATCCAGCAAGGCATGGTTACCACACACTTGTAATTCCACTATGGAATTTCTTGTTAAGTAACTGAGTTAATGTGTTACCTCTTAAAAAAAAAAATTTCAATACAACTGAGCATACCTAGCATTGGCAATGATGCAAGGTTAACAGGAACGTTAAAGGAATAATTGGCAGTTTTCTTACAGTGTAACTGAGCACATAATTCAGTGCTCCTACAAATTGAATGCAGGGCCAGCCAGATGGTAAAGGTTTGCTCTGCAAACCTGACAGTCTGATTTTGATCCCTGAAACCCTTGGTGGAGGGGACAGCAGATTCCTGACAGTTGTCCTCTGACCTCCAGGTGTATACATGTGCAGGCTCTCAAGCAGTATGATTCATATACATCATTGCAATGTGATTTCATGATTTCACAGAAAGCAAAACTAGAATCACAAAATAAGTGATTCTTGGGATGGCATGACAAAAGCAAGCAAAGTCACTTTTACAGAGTGTTGGAAATATCCTGTATCTTCATTATTTAGTCAAAGGATGAGTCTGGGGAGTTCATCAAGGTTTTGCTGTATTTTACCACACCACAATAAGCTAGACTTAAAGACTTAATTAAGGAAATGAAAGTTATTGTTCTTTCAAATCAACTAGGTACCTGAGCATCACTACTTTGTTTCACCTGGGATCCATTTTACTGTAATCCTAGGTACAGTGGATAATGTTCTTTCAATTAGTAAACCTTGTTTATACTTTATGCAAAGGTAGACAGGATGTTGCTTTCTTCTCTTTTTTTGGGAGAAGTTCTCACTATGCTTCCCTGCTGGCCTTGAACTTACCAGAGAGATGCTTGCCTTTGCCTTTGGAGTGGAGTGCCAGGATTAAAAGTGTGCTGTAGCTGGTCAGTGGTGGCACAGGCCTTTAATCCCAGCACTTGGGAGGCAGAGGTAGGCAGACCTCTGAGTTCAAGGCCAGCCTGGTCTACAAAGTGAGTTCAAGGATAGCCAGAGCTACACAGAGAAACCCTGTCTCGAAAAGAAGACATGTGGTACGCCACCACATGTGGCTAGATTTTTTTAAAAAAACTGCCTCTAATTCAGCTTCACTTGACTTAAGAACTGAAAAGCTCGAAAGATAGAAAAAATAAACTAATTTTTACCCTTTATAAAATATTCGGAGAAGCCTTACACCGATGAAACCACTAGTTGCCATCTTGCTCCCTATTAGGCTAAAATCAAACACAGCCATCTCATAACCCAAGATATTTTACCATCTTTGATTCTGTTTGTACCCACTGTTTATTCAACTTGAACTAAGTGCTATACAATAGGCACCTGTGCATTTCTTGTGCTTCATATATTTAAACACCAAAACCTTGTGAAAGTAGTGTTCTGTTCTTGATCATCTCACCCCTTCAAGGGTAAGTTACTACGTTTATCTTTCTGGCTCATACAGAACATTTTTCTTAAAGAGTAGATAATGGGAACTAGAGGTGGCTTAGCAGTTCAGAGTGCGCTACTTTTGCAGAGGACTAGAGTTCAGTTCCCAACACCTACCTCAGATGGTTCACAACCACCTGTAAACCCAGCTCCGAAGAAGGATCCAATGCCCTCTTCTGGCTTTCTTGGGTACCAGGCATGCAGACACACATGCAGGCAAAACACTCACATATAATAATGACAAATTATTAAATGTCTAGGATAGTAATGTTATATCCTTAGTAGGCACAACATTTTTGACCATCAATAGTAAAATAGTAAAAAAAAAAAAAAAAAAAAAAAAAAAAAACAGTAAAAATTTTAAGAGAATACTTGGAAGTCTACAGTGTATACACCACTGCCAACTAAGTTTTCAAACTTTCCCCGTCTTTGCTCAGTGGAAACAGGTAACATAGATAACCACTACTGAGGACTATCACAGAGATGTGTATTACTATGTACACTTAAGCTGTATACAGTAAAGTGACAAATGTGTGCTTTGAGAACTGGAGGACATAAATTCTAACAAACACAAAAGGAATCTGGGAGTTTCCTGGACACTTGTTGGATGAGCGTTCCAGTGAGTGAATTGAGTAAGTACAGAGCATCCGAATAATGAATGGCAAAAGCCTTCTGAGATGATGCTGAAACAAAGGAGGCTAAATGATCTTTCTTTGGGAGAGGGCACCCTCCCAGTGTTGACAGGCTCCTAAGGTGTTAGATATCACAGGTATATGCCATGCCTGTATGATATATATGTGTGTGTGTGTGTGTGTGTGTGTGTGTGTGTGTGTATCACACACACACACACACACACACACGAGCACAAAGACAAAACAGAGATGATAGGAATGTATACTTTCCAAACTGGTTCTGAGTCCACCAACTTCAGAATTCGCTACAGACCTGAATTTACCAGTTACAGGCCTTGGCAATCTTTATTTTGAATAAATACTTGATATAATTCTTTTGAACACACACACACACACACTATTTGAGAATCACTGATCTCTCTTTCTCTCTGATGAGTTTGGGTTTAATAGAAATTATTTTAGTACAGGCTTAAGTACTAGGATGAGAGAGAAGAGCTCAGATAACACCTTACAGAGTCCTCATGAAGTCATTAGCGTATGTGATTGGGCTTTTCATTGCTGCTGCTGCTGCTCTGAAGCAGTGTTCCAGGAAGTGGGGTACTCCTGCTTCAGCCTCTTTAGTGGTGGGATGACTACATTACAGAGGAGCTCAGAATCCCATTGGAAAAGGGCCACAGGAAAGTTACCAGAAAAAGCAAAACATGCTAAACAGTATGGGGCGGTGGATATTCAGGAAAACCACCTTTATGTAATTTTATGAGAAATATATTTCACAAGTAAGAGCATATAAGTAGAAGAAAGGGCGAAGGATCTAGAAAATTAATAGCAAAATAGGTCAACTACTTTGATTCAACCTAGGCCTCCAAGGGTGTTAGGAAACATTTCAACATGAAGGTGTGCAGGAGGCCAGAGAACAATAAGGAGGAAATTACATTACTGTTCATTAATGGGTAGGGATTAAAGTACTTTTTTTTATTAATAGGCCAAGGAGAAAAAGTTTTGACTTAAAGTTTAACTTGATCTAAGAAAATTTTTTAAGGAGCTTGGGTCCACCACTGTAGAAGAATGGTCTTGCAAGTCTCGGGACAGCAAGGTAAGTAGGGTTTGGTTCGCAGCAAAAATAGGCTCTGCTACAGTCTATTAACAAATAGCTTGCTAGGCGACCTTAGGGTTAAACAAATAACTGGTTTGCAACTCACTGTGTCAGTTGCAAATGAACTCAGATGGCTTGTCTGAGACTCACAGTCAAAAGATATCCCAGATCGAAAATGTAGACATCTGCATTCTAATTACCCTGGGAACTTTGACTTGTACCTGCTGTGAGTGCAGCAAATGGAGCTGAATGCAGTTCTTACAAGTGTATGGAAGTCTGGAAACAACACAGATCCTTCACAGGAAACAGTAATTCATTCACAAACGCAAATACCTTTTTAACGTGGAAAGCCTGAAGGGCTGGCGAGCTGCACACTGGAAACTGAGGACAGAGACGACAAAAAGTTTCTATTCCCTCCTGGTGGTCTCCTGACAAAGCCAAATGAAGCTTCTGAAACAACTTGTTGTAGAAATAAAGTGCTGTTCTCCATCCCCCAGCTATTTGGATGGCTTCCAAGGGAACTTGACAAGTTTTAAATGTGAAGCTCAAGCTAGCTTACCCTAAAATCCATTCTTTTCCCTAAATGGGAATTGACCAAACAGGAAGTACACAGTGGCAAAGAGAAGCAAAATTTGTGGCTGAAGTATTCACTGGGAACAGCCTAGTTCTTTCTGACTGTGATAAAATGCAGAACTTCAAACTTGGGAGAAAACCAGCAAAGTTGGTTTCAGTATCATGACACATGAAGAAGTAAAAAACAGGAAGATGGCTTCATTACATAAAATCATCTCCCTGCACCCTCTGACCAATACAATACCAGACCCATCAAAAACGTACAGACACTGGAAGCACCTTATAATGTCATAAAAAGTAAAGTTTTTAAAAAACAGTTAACTATATTTGGTTTGAGGGAGGGAATTTGGGGATTTTTTTTTTCTTGGTGATTACTGAAGTATCTGAGATAACTACAAATCCATAATAACTATAAATCCTAAGTAGCTGTTAGCACTGCTGATTCAGTAACATATTATCAAACATACTACAAACTAACAAAGAGACTAACTCTTGTGACTTCTTTTCCTACTGCTGTATAAACAATTAAAGGCCTTTCTAGGTGCAGTTGATTTGTATTTCAATTTTTAAACTATAAACTTGAAACAGCATAACTGCGTGGTGGTAGTGTACACTTTTAATCCTAGCACTTGGGAGGCTAGCCTGCTCTACAGAAGTTCCAGGACAGCCAGGACAACACAGAGAAACCCTATCTCGAAAACCCAAAACCAAAATACTAACAAAACAAAACACTTAATGGCATAGCAATACAATCCCTGGTGAGCATTCAATAAAAATAAATAAATATAAATAAAGAAGCCGACTATGGAGGAAGTAATTTCTTGGGTTTGTCTTTTGAGGCAGCATCTCTCTACAGAGCCCTGGCCTGCCTGGAACTCAGTATGTAGACCAGGCTGGCCTCAAACTCACAGAGATCTGCCCACTTCTGCCTTCCAATACACTCGTTTTACTCTCGCTTGGACGTCTCTAATGCTAGCTAATAAGAACAATCAGAACATCTGAATCAGACACTCTCCTGTGCGTAAATGGTAAAGGGTCAACCCCCCACACTGCCAATCCTCCTCCCTCCCTTGATAAAACCAAGGTAGCTGTGACATAACACCTGAGAATTTGTTCCTCTGTGGTAAACACCACCAGCAACTTCACAACTGCTAAAATTACTCTGTCAGTCTACAATTAAATTTTTTAGGGATGGATGGACATAAGCAGCATACTTATACATTCCTATCTGAAAAATACAGTGCTGGACTAGAACCTTAAAACAGCTGTAAATACTAAGCCTATGAAATGCTCTCCAAGTAAAATTTAATTCTGTGATGTACCTGAGGTCACAGCCAATGAGTACAAGCTTATGACTAGAACATGTAATGTGTTTTTCAAGTCCAAGCTTTCTGTATTAGGATGCATATTCAAGACACTGTCTTGTGGAATCATTGTGAAAATTCTGGGAATTAAGTATCAACATATTTACTTAGGGGTGTGTGTGTGTGTGTGTGTGTGTGTGTGTGTGTGCGCGCGCGCGCGCGCGCGCATGTCAGGTGAAAGGACAACCAACAGAAGTCTGTTCCCTCTTCCCACCATGGGGCCAGACTAGGATCAAATGTCAACCTGCTGAGCCATCTCACTGGCCCCAATTCTGGGGGTTTCTCAGCTAAGATTATAACTTGCCTCTTTAGATATATGAATTCCGGCTATAAACCTGATATTTTGACTTACTGCTCTATTCCTGGCAGTCTCAATTTTCCAAACCCTGACCAATTTCACAGCACCTAGAGACCAAGCAAATAGCCTCCTAACAGAAAGTCCCATTCAGTTCCTAGTTTCATGCCTAGAAGCATTATGGCACTAAGATTAAAAAAAAAAAAAAAAATTAGGTGGTGTCCTAGTTTGCTTTCTGTTTCTGTGATAAACACCATGCAAAAGCAGTTATTTCAGTTTCTACTTCCAAGACATAGTCCATCACTAAAGAAAGTCAGGCAGGATTCAAACAGGAAACGAAGCAGAAACCAGGGAGGAATGCTGGCTCACGCTCTGGTTTATAATTAGATGGCTTTTTAAAAAATACTGCCCAGAGATGGTAATGCCTGCAGTGGACTGGGCCCATCTACAGCAATTAGCAATCAGAAAATTCTCACAGGCTTGCCCACAGGCCATCCTGATGGAGGCAATTCTTTTGGAGTTGAGGTTTTTTTCTTCCTAGGTGACTCTAGGTTGTGTCAAGCTGACAATAAAAACTAACCAGTACACAGAGAGATTCTGAGTTCAGTAATTTATCAAGACACATAAATTACAAAAAACCTTAAGTCTTCACCAAATTTTTCTCACAATTTACTACTAGCAATAAAAATCTGCAAAATATCAGCTATCATCAAAAAATCCCTTTGAGAGCTAATTAAACATAGTATAGTAACTTTTAAAAACCAAGAAAGTCTAATAAAAATTCCTAACATCATGTGGACAGTCTTGAGTGTTCTGTCCCTGAATGTTCTTGAGTATGACTTCATCCTTCAAGTGGTTTCATTTTTAGGTGATTTACCGGTGGTGTGTTTTTGTCCTTTTAAATGCATAGGTGGGGTGTGTAGGATCACGTGGGGGTGCATGTGGAGGTCAGAGGTTTGAAACTGAAGTGTTACCCTTAGGAACATCAGCCACTTCCTTTCAGACAAGGTTCTGCACTGGCCTGGAGCTCACCAATTCCACTAGAATGGCTGGCTACTGAACCTCAGCACCTCTTTCCATTTCCTCAGTGAAAGATTTCAAGTGCAAGCAAATCTGTGTGGGATATAAGCAACTTTCCTCATTCCATCTATCATCTCTTCAATGACTTTTCCTTCATCATCTATTTCTAAGCAATAGTAGCTTAGGTTGAATGTTCCATGAACAACTCCTTCAGAGGCAAGTAAATAGTCTAAAGCCAAGCAAAATTTTGGTAAATGGCACTGCATTTTTGCTTGCTGTCTGGCTAGAACAAGAACCCTTGCAATTTCATTGGTTATAATCTCAAAAACTTCCTGTAATCTGATGATATGATTTAACATGTAACAGGAGTATGATAGTCCCAAGATCCCTTCCTTTCATTCTTGTGACCGGGCCGTAATACTGAGCGATACGTTCTGGGGCCCACTAATTATCCTTCCAAGTCCCAATCTGTAAAGCTTGTTGCTTCGTGTTTCCAGTCCTCATGTGCCTGTATTCCTTTCTGTTCACCTCTCTAGCCAGGGGCAGCAGAAGAATGACCTGGTTGAAAGGAACCCAGCACACAAAACCCTCCGTAAGCACTCTGTAAGCTGTCCTCTCATGTCCAATGTAGGCCATGGGAGCTTGCCATTCCACTGTCAGCTGTACAGTCCCAAGCCTGCCCAAGATGAGACCAATGTACAGCAGTTAGAGCTATTGACTTTTATTCCTTGGGAAGCTACCAACTTTGCCTCCTGGACCACTTTATAATTTCCTGGGCAACTGCAGTACCTTCTGGTATTCCTAATAGTGCAGAATGGCCAATCTTTTCAGGATTGGTACAGCCTCTAAAAGTTCTATGATTTCCCTGGCACATTTTTTTTTTTTCCTCCAGAACTATCAGGCCCCTCTCATTATGTAGGGCCCTGTGTACAGAGTTAGAAGGAGGCATAGAGTCTGTATGTATGTTGATGCCTATCCCAGCAGCCAGCGAGAGGGCTAAGGACTGCCTGCCCTCTGTGCTCAAGTCCCCTTGGGCAGGTTTAGCCACAGTGGTAGAATTAAGTGTCACTATTATAACCAGCAAAGGGTTCACCTTCCTTGACAAAGTTTCTGCCACCAATGAAAGTCTACATTGGTCTCTTTTAAAAAAAGGCTGATTGGGCTGGAGAGATGGCTCAGTGCTTAAGAGCACTGCTCTTCCACAGGTCCTGAGTTCAATTCCCAGCAACCACACAGGTGGTTCACAACCATCTCTAGTAGGATCTGATGCCCTCTTCTGGCTTAAAGACATGCATGCAGACAGAGCACTTATATACATAACATAAATAACTAAATCTTTAACAAAACAAAACAAACAGAGGCTGGTCTATTAGGCCTGGCTAGCTGGCAAACACCTCATCCATAACCTCAACAGTCATGATCTGGTTGATCTGGCCTAACAGGCAGCAAACTTGAGGGGTTTAAGTTTTCTAACACTCCCAAGTGAAAGCCTTCCCTGGCATCTGATGATCTTCCTGGCATTGGTGAGCCAATACTGACCCTTCGATCCACTGAAGTCATTCCTTCCTGAGCACCCAGAAGGTTAAATCCTGTGGCACAGTCAAGTTTGTTAGCCTCTGCCACTTAATTGCTGTGACTGCTTTAAGGTATGGTGGCCATCCCTGGAAGACAAGACTCTAGCTGTCAGGACCCCAACTTCTAAGTCAAGAAGGCTGCTGTGGCACCAGTGTGTTCATGCACATACAGAATGAAAGGCTACACTGTCTGGGAGTCCAAGCTGGGCATTTTATTTAGTAAGGGCCTGTTAGATCTCTTTAAAGGCTCCTCCTGGTTGAGATTTGCCCCACAACAGGCTAAGTACCTGGAAGGTCTTCGCAGAGAGGAGTAGTATTGGTTGGACTCCTGGTGCTTTCAAACCTGAGTATATGAAGTTAAGAGAGGCAGCTCTGGGGTGGTTTCCAGTTAGACTCTAGTAGCCTCAGATGGAGATGGAGCTGCAGCTGCAGCGGATGGCAGAGGTGCTGACGGCCGGCGTGCTGACAAGGGCACAATTTTCCCCAACGGGCTTCTCAGGTTCTGGTCCACATTTTGAGCTGTTGTAAAAATTTCTGCTAGCATGCTTTTTACAGTTTTCCTCCAATCAGGCTTGCAGCCACTGTGGGTAGGAAAGAACTGCATACATCTAGCAGACAGGGAATGGGTACTGAATCCCTGTGACACTCTCAACACACAAGGGCAGGGAGGGAAAGAGGATGAACTTCTGCTCCATCCATTACTAGCCACACCTCCTTGGGGATATTTCATGTTCTTTAGTCTTAGTGGGTCAGAGCCAGAAATCTCAGTATCAGGAACCCAGTAAGGCAACCCTGGGCTGAGGATCACCAGGAATCAGAGCAGACTCAACTACCGCTTTGGCCTGTGTGGTCAAGTCCCTTGTCTGACTCATTTAAAGATACTCATACATTTCCAGCTCACCATGCTACCTTGAGCCACTGTAGAAGTCCAACCTGTATCAACTACTTGGGCTAGTCCTGGGGTTCCAGGAAGTGGTCAGTCCCCTCTTCTGGCTCCCAGGACTTAGCAGGTTCTGATGTGCTTCAGGGGTCTCTGCACAGCAGGATGGGCACCATGACTCACACCCTGGTGAAAAGGGAGGCGAAATCACCATCACCAAATCCCAAACAGAACCATCAAGAAATGGGGGATTCTGAACAAAGAGACGGGACACCAAGGCTTCTTGAGGAAAACAGTTTTTATTTGTGGTAGCACAGACTAGACTGAACTGTTTATAGCCTTTGATATGATTTTTGTTTCTTTGCCTCCCATACATGGCAACATATAATTTCATTGGCTATTTTAAAACCACAGGGTGGGGGGATTCTGGAAGTGCTAGAATGCAGAGGAAGCAAGGGCTGCGTGGGTAATGTACAAGGTCACACATAAGCATTCTGGCAGAGCCTGGAGCACATGGTGGTCTCCTTGTTCTTCCTCCAAGGTCTACGGGAAGGCCTGCTACCAAGTGCTGAGAGTAAGTGACTGCTGAGGGCTCAGCTCTAAACAGGACATTTATATAACCCACTTCAAGGCTCAGGGGACATCACAGAAGAGGCAGAAAGAACGTAAGAGCCAGAGGAAGCCAAGAGATATGCAACCCTGACCTGACTGTTGCACCCTTGAACTCATGGTAGCTATGATTACCTCCACTCAAGATCCGATCAGGATTGGGCCTGCTAACATCTCGTTAGGAAGGGAGAGGGTCTCGTGGGGCCCCACTCCTCCCTGAGTAGTTACAGTTTGCTTGGTAGAGGGAGCAACGTTTTCTCAGGAGTGTACAGTCACTGGTAGGGTGCCCATGCACTTGTAAGCAAAGCCGAGAGACTTACTGGACGGGAGAGGAAACCCCCGACGTGGGGACAGACCACAGAGCACATCAAAGTGCAAGCGGGGATCAGTGGGAGGAGGGGAAGAGCGCACCACTAAAAAGAAAGTAACAAAGACGCCAGGCACAGCGGCGCACACTTGTGACTCCAGCGCTAGGGCCCTAGGGAGACTAAGGCAACATGACATTCCCAGCTATATGATGGGAGCCTGTCTCAAAAACAAACAAAAAACCCAACAGACAAAAGCAGACTAGTTCAGGTTCAAAAAAGGAAGTGTATGGCTTAGAAAACAAGAAACAAACCAAATAAAAATATCTTGTCGGGCAGTGGTCACACATGCCTTTGATCCTGGCACTTGGGAGGCAGAGGTAGGCAATCTCTTGAGTTCGAGGCTAGCCTGGTCTACAGAGAGAGTTCCAGGAAAGCTAAGGTTACACAGAGAAACCCTGTCTTGAAAAAAATCTTAAGGTGAGTGTGATGGCCAATGCCTTTAATCCCAGCATTTAGGAGGCAGAGGCAGGAGGACTTCTGTGAATTTGAGGCCAGCTCAGTTGACAACAGTGAGTTTCAGGCCATCCAAGATTTGACCCTATCTCAAGAGGCAACAACAAAAATTAAAAATCAACTTTAATTGATGTTCATTCCCCAGTCTCAAAGCCCTCTGAAAATCTGAGAGGGCAAATGCTCCACAGGATTCTGGTGTGCAGCTGATTCGAGCAACTCTGACAACACAGACCTAACTTTTCTGACCTCTCTTTTGCCAGGCATCCTTCCCCAATTATTTTACTATCTGAAACAGCTTTTCTCAAGAACTCTTGCTCACAACTTTCCATTTACTAGCCCTGGGTTCTGCTTGCTTAAAGGAATGTTTCTACAATCTGGAACCTTCACTGATCTTTCACCAGGAACCACTATTTAAATCTTCAAAAATAACCAGCTGGGCACGATGCTGCACCAGTGGCCTTTCATCCCAGCACTCGGGAGGCAGCAGCAGCAGATCTCCTAGTTTGAGGCTAACCTGGTCTACAGAGGGAGTTCCAGGACAGCCAGTGCTAAACAGACAATGTCTCGAAAAACAAGAACAAAACAAAAAGCCCAAATTGTTTAAGTCTTTTGAAGTATTTAGATTAACTTTGCATGTTTAATCATGTTATTTTATTCACACTACACTCCCTAGGCAAAGGTCTTTGGAGGAATGTCATTAAGTAATCCCTATGATGAAATGTGCTGTCATTCTAGTTTAATTACTTGTGAATGAAAACCACCGTTCATGTGGTCATAAAACCAACAACGAAGTCCAACAGGGCAGAAGATCATCCATGTATGTATATGCCTTAAAAATAGTAACAACAGCACCCGTTCTGGCTTTTGAGCTTAGAGCCCTGTGTATGGCAGGTAACATGCTTACAAGCAAGACCAACATCCCTGGTGCCCAAAATAAAAAGTCGGATTAGAATTATGTAATCCCCCCAAACTCAATCTTTTGGGGAAGCAGTTATAGTCAACCCAGCTGAATTAATTCTATTTCTCAACATATCCCAATGCTTCTACAAATAAACTGTTTTCCAAAGAGTTACACAAGTACACACATATAACATGGCCAATCATTCACTTAAGGATGAAGTAAAATTACAAACCAGAACCAGGTTTTTAAAACAAGTAGCAGATCCTAGGTCTTCCAGAGCCAGAGCACCTCGGTTTTCCCCACAAAAGCCACTGTTATTCTGAAAGACAAAGATTGCATTTTGAGCATGTTTCACCTTAGACCAGAACACACTGTTATTTTAAAAATGATTTTGCCTCTGAACTGTCTTCACCAATACAAACTTCCTACATCAGGCTTTTATGACTAGTAAAAGAATGAAGCCAAGTACACACACCATGTTCTATGTTCTGTGATAAAAACATCAAGTACTAATAAATACAAAGTGGAAGCAAGGAATCACGGGGTATGCACAGGAAGTAGTTCCCACTACTCTGGACGCTGAAGCAGAAGGTCCTCTGAGCGCCAGAATTTTGAGTCTGGCTTCAGGTAAAAGTGAAATCCTATCTCAATTAAAAAAAAAAAAAAATCCGCCGGGCGGTGGTGGCGC